>JAQFYB010008051.1:0-10168 GCA_034694085.1 Pogonognathellus longicornis
ACTCATTTGGATAGTGATTTTCGCTTTTAATCAAACTCGTGAGGTCTCCGTAGCTTTGCTTGATATAAGTTTTATATTAATGTAGACAGATTTCTCGTTAAGATGCATTTTCTCAGTTTTATCGACAAAAACATGGAAGTTAACACAGATCCATTCAATCTGTCCTTACGCCTACACCCAATGTATCCAATTCAGTATGGAAAGTACGTTGCTGATTACTGAATATCCCACAGCAGCAGTACACAGTGAGAGAGGTACATCATCAACGTGTATTCAACCCACGTGCCAGCATAATTTTTATCGGTTAGTTAACCTACTCCTATCGTTGTAAAAGGCTAAAACATTGCTTGCACTTACTTAACTGTTGTTAATACTATACTCAAGCTAATATTATGAGATCTTTCATATACACAGTTTCACACTATACGTACACGTTAGTTTATTGCCGCTATATGTACATTACACTAACCGTGATTCATGTGTAACAACAGTCATAATAATATTATTTATTAGCTTTATCCTATGTTACAGAAAAGTCTGTTGCAGGTGGTTGTGGTATGTACTTAATTTTCAAGTCTCAGCTGCGAACGTACTTTTATATTCCTTAACTTAACTACTGCGAATGTGTATGCTCTAATTGTAAGCACATTTTATTCGTGGGAGGAACATTCTATATTAAGATTATATACTTACCTACCTACCTACGCGAATTCTGTTCTTGCTTTTGTGCTGGTACCTACACATGTATTATATGCACGATTGCAATTGCCCGACAAAGAGCAAAACCCGAATTGATAATAATGATGTGATACATGATGGTTTGACAATAAACCGATAAAAACTCACACAGTTTAGTTAGGAGAGCGTTTAATACCGCACTACACACAACATGGGCTTATTCAAAGGTAATAATGGGAATTATGCAAACCTTATTTTACATAGTCTCATGCTTTAGGCAACCTATTTAGTTTTTCTATTATTAGTATACGTAGTCTGTTTGCAATGACCTCATTTCTAAGCTAATAACAATAACTACAAAAATACAAACCTAAATTATATTTAACGCATAAACGTGCACGGGCAGGTAAAAAGTACCATAGTGCAGTGTAGTGAAAGTAGTCTGAAGCTGTTAAACTGAACATAGTAACAGTGCCGTGGAGTGCACCAAACGTACAGTCGTAAAATAATAAGTATTTAACGGGAATGATGCACGGAAATGACTGCAAACCTGCATGTAAGTATTTATAATATAGCGACTTGAATGTAAATGCTATACTGATAATGCGTATTGTATTGTATAAGTTGACTTGACACTGCTTCTACTAATACTTCACATGTACATGTGTACATTGCCTCCCAAGAGAGATAGTTAATGTTGGCTAGACAGACATACCTACCTAAGTTTTATGCTAATAAAATGTTACGTTCATTTCAAATGATACGTGCAACTAATTCTAATAGTAATTGAGAAAACTAACTATTTTTGAGCCATTGAGTCATGAGTGCATGACTTGCAATTTACAGAGTAGATGCATTTAATTATTTCGCTTGAGAATTTAAGTTTTGCTTCTGAGTATATTGCACAAAGAGCTTTGTAGACTAATAGGTTTCTATAATTATTATTTCTATAAGTATTACTTATTGTATCACAATGGCCATTTCTAATTAGTACTAAATTTGCAAGCTACCTAACAAAAATAAGAAGTATTAATTGCCGAATTCGTTTATATCAGACTTAATTTGATAAACTAACAACTAATTTGTAACTTATGGTTTTTATGCGCAATTATATGCAGTAAAATACAGTAGGCACTTATGCAGTAATATAATATGCAGTAACTTCTTACTACCTACACTACTATTTCAAGGTTGATTAGGTATGTGTCACAAAATGCACTTACCTATGCAACGTTGACAGCATGTATCTCCCGAATTGGATGAACTGGAAGTGGAGGCTAAAGAAACACCCGAGCTACTGCATTTAAGATCCGAACAGGGTGTGCTTTGACACAAAACCATTCCGCTCTGGAGAAAAAATGTTTTATAAATGTCAAATTATTGACTTTTAAAACTTTCACATCAATTGAATTTGAGGACGCAAGAAGTGCTGTTACACCCACGATTGTTCTCTTAAAAGAAAGTTAAAAATAGAAATATTTTGGATTGTTACCTGACAAATGCACTGCATACATTGGTCTTGAACCGAAATGGGGAGACCAGACATATTTGCGGTAAAAGATTCACCATCTTTATAAATTTTCCCTTGATGTAGGCAAGAAACAAACTCCGAAATGTCAGTTCCGATTTCTCCGTCATCATCTTCTTCCTCTCCAGAGTCATGATCAGAGGCGACACCTCCAAATGGAAGATTTCCATTAAACCCTTGGCTTACACTCTGAGCCGAATCTGAATCTCCTGTAAAATACAAAACGTGCATATCCTTCATATGTACAGTATGAAGATTTAAATCATCTAACACAAATGAACCGAAGCTACATGAACTGAACGCAATGAAATAAGCATTATTAGTGTATGCAGAAAACTTCGTACTTTCTTCGCAAACTTTGCAACAAGGGTGAAGTGGAGTTGGGTGGATGTCTAAATTACAATCTGTGGGACAATCCTGCTTCGTACAATTTTGTCGTCCGCTCTGAAATTAATAACATTTATTATCGTAGAAACTATTGTCATACACTATTTAGTATTTACGTAACGAAATAAGACAAACAAGTAACTCATGAACAAAATAGAGTCACACAGACAAAGTTCACCAATTAAAGTAACTCTGTGTGGGTACTCATTCTTATATATGAATTATTAGCAAATCTGAAACTGAATTCATCTATTATTTGACATGATGGACTTTTACCATGAGACAAGTGCAAATAACGCAATTTGCTCCCACTGTTGTAGATGAAGTCGGGTACCAAACATCCCCTGGTGAATACTCCTTGTTTCGAAAGCGACAAAACGTTTTCTGTGGCATTGTTTGGGAATGATGTTGACTGGAACTTCCTAAATTGTCAAAAAAGAACATTTGCAACAAAGGAAAGTAAGATTTATTCACCAGTGGAATTGACCTACTCTTGAAATATCCACAGGGCATGCATACATCTAAAAGTTTAATATCATGGACTGCAAGAAACATTTCGTAAATTTTCATTCATGCTGCTGTTTTTGTAAGTACCTAACATTATTTCGAGTTTTAATTGCACACTGCATACTCAGTCCATTCATAAATAGTTGTGGATGTCAAGTACAACACAAACAACAACATTTTTAACTATTAATTGTAGGTTTATGTTTTAAGCATTGAATTCAATAAAGTTTTCACTATAATCTGAGAAGTCATTACAACCCCGTCCCGTATGCATGAACTCATAAATATCTACTGAAACTACACAGCTATCCTCAAACAAACACACACACACAATAACATAACACGCTATAATATAAGTGTAATCAATTCTAAAGAACGTAATTTGCAACCTTGCCTTATATTATAAACTTCCAACGATGAAGAGTACACGGTTAATGTCCCTAAGCTCAAATAAAGTGAAATTAAATATGAGGGGGCAACATAGTTTTAACGGAGGGCTCAATGCATTGGATCGCACCGAAACGCATGGAATATTTATCAATAGTTGCTCTAAAGTGGCTATTATGTTTGATAGTCATACTTTCCAATTACTGTTACAAGCCACACTACTAATAAAACGGGAAGCTTCCCGAATTAGACAGAAAATTCTAGTGAGCACGAGTAGGAATTGCTTAGGCGGGTAATATTATTGCCCTCGTGCATAGATTCATGTTATATCTGGATGCATGCATAAGCCATTAAATTGAAGGATGTGGTTAACTTGCGAAAAGTGTTAGTAAATCCAAGCGAAAACTGGATCAAGGATCGATGCATTGTTTACACTATATATACATAGTATAAAGTGCAGCGGACGGAGCAACAAGACAGTAATTGTCATACAAAACAGATGAGATTTGTTTTATTAGTATAAAGTATGATACAGTGCATACATCTTGCACTTACACAGAGTCAGATCCATTTTCACAGTGTGCTACTTAAGTGTCCGGATGGAAAACTGTGTGTGTAAGTATTTGCCAATGTTCTGCATGTGCACTTTGTACACACACACTCAAAACTGCTAGTGTTACAGCGCTGTGTATGTATTTATAAAGAAATCTCAGCGGAGTCACTTACAAATTCACTCGTCGAGGTCATGGCTGTGAACTTGTTTTCTGCTAACTAAGTTGTAAAAATTAATGCTCATTCATAAAGCCCTATCTGATGACTACTGTACTCTTGCGATAACGATGGAATATTCAGCATTCTCATTCTCTCATGGCATGGATGAGGATGAGATTACTAACTCATATAATATAAGTGTACCTAACTAAAGTACCATTACATTTGCATTCTACATTTTTTATTACGCTTTGTTAACATGTAGCATGTGGATGTGGATAAATCCAACTCACTTTTTCAGCATTGTACAATGTACTTACATACGGACACTTATTTATAGCTGTTACTTTCATCTCTCGACACTCTACAGTATAAATAAAAATGTGAAAAATGCATTTTTATCCCAATTATCACGTGACGAAGTGCATTATAATAATAAAATTATCCACTCTTTTGTTTACAGTGAGCTTTGACATTTCATCCCATAAAATTTCAATCTTGTTCGCTAATGCAATCAATCTGGCTATCTGCTATAGTTTTAAATAGACTGCAAAAGTCTTCACTTTTCTACATTTCATTCTGTACAAAGTACATACATAGAGCTATGTTTAACTTCTTGATGTGTCTACGACTATTTTTTTCCCGAAACTTCCTAAATGTTTGCTTCTTGATCAGCAGCAAATTCGGACATTCTTCTCTAGTATATACTAATAGCAGGGTTGTAAAAACAAGTCTGAATAACCTCTAGGATTGAAATTGAGAGAAAAGAATGGAGAATGGCTGTGATATTTATTTTACGAAAGAAAGTTACCTATGTGCTGTGTGTAAGACGTGAGATAGTTCTAGCGGAAAGAGTGTCGTAATGTTAAATGAAGTGAAGGGAAACCAGGAAGTCATTGCTCTCAACGAGGTGCAGAAGACATTCTAATAGACAACTAAGTGAAATTATGAGGATCATAATGAAAGGACATCGCAAGTGGCCAAGACACCATCCCATCCCTTCATCCACAAAAGAAAAATCCAAGAGAACTTACATTGTGATTAGCAAAAGCAGATAATGTAATTGTTTTCTTTTCCTCTTCTTCCTACACGCAATGCTACGCACAAACTGTGTGTTCACATAATGAATACATGTATTCCAATCCAACTCAACTTTGTTTATCAACATTTACATCCGTAGTGATCCTCACAGTTAAGCTTCGCATTATTTATCCGCCAAGCCTAGCCTGCCTCATCCATCCATAGCGCCTGTTTATCAGACTGAAAGCAAAGTTACGTAATTAATTCGAATCTGTTTAGCAGCAGACCCACTCACTTGCCTCACGTAAAGCATACCGACAAAACATCATCCTCCCCTGTGTCTATGTCAATTCACTTATTATGACTCTCGATTCATAAAGATATCAACACAAAAACAAAATCCAATTACAGACATGCTACAAACAATGGCCAAATCAAACTAAAACGAAGATTCTAACTTGGGGTGTTTGTTCCTTGTTTCCCTTTCCCTGATATGGAAAACACTTGTAGTCCACCATTTACATCACTAACGTTGTAAAAATCATTACATAAGCATTCCAAGTGTAAATAAATAATTGATTTGTTTTTATTAAACAGTAGGCTGATTGAATCAACTATTACACTACAACCATGTTTTTCTACTTTCTACCTACTTCGACTAAGTAGAAATATTATTATTAGGTATTATTTTATACAGTAGCACAATTCCATTACATTGCTATTATCTTCCTATAAATCATTCTACAATTACAAATTATGTAAGTTAAGGTCTCTGGAATCACCGGACATTTATTAAGCGTTTGCCAATGTTAAATTTATAACACTATCGTCATATTTTTAATATTTTTATTGTATATACACATGTGTTATCCTAGGCAGATCAGATTTATTGCTCTGTAATGTGTTAAATAGAAAGGAACTGACAAGAAAGATATGATTTGATTTGAACAGTAGCTACGTCGAAACATTCACTTTCACATACTGCTACTGATACTGTACATAGTAGTACTACTTCTCCAGTTTTCCCACGCCATTGCATAGCTCTCTGTTCTATCGTTATTGTGTCACTATTATCAAGTATAGGTACTGTTCTATGTACCAAAGAATCTTTGAATAGTATATACTAGGTACTAGTATGTTTCAATGCAAGTCCAAAGTTTACTCTGGGTTGATTTGCATTGCTATGTTCGTACTAAAGGGTACATGCTCTCAATACATCTAAATTATAATATTATAACGTCTTTGTTAAACAGAAACTACACATCAACAACTAACTATGCACTTACTAATGAGCGTGCTTGACAATAAATGTACAGGGTGTTGATTAAGTGACACTAACTTTTCAAAGCTGGATATCTCATGAACCAATAGGAATTATGAAATACATTAAATATCAATCGAAAGAGGGTGAATCAGCAATCATTTTCATATATAGGATGTTAGCTTCGATAAAATATTTTTGCTAAAATGAAAAGAAATGGGTTGCTGCCATTTTAAAATGCAATTTCCATTAAAATTTTGAACTGGATTAGTTCATGAACAGGAAAAATTAAAAGTTGTGAATCGAAAGAGGGTGTTTCAACGATTATTTTCATGTATTGGTTGTCTGTATTTGGTGAATTAATGCGATTAGAATAAGATCTCATGAAAAATGGGTGTGTGCGGAGTTCTACCAACTTTCTTAAAATTTCTTACTTGAGGGATTTCGCGTGTTTCAAAATGATTATTGAATAACTTTTCTTCTTTTGTTAAACAAGATGATTTTGGCTGTTTCACCATTTTTAAAACACTGACGAAAGAAATAAAAGCCTTTACACGAAGGAAACAAATAAAATTAAACAAAGAGAAAGTCAGGTGAAAGTCAGGCTAGTTCGCTCAATTTAAACTTACGCGCTTTGGCACATGGTAATAATATGTAGGCATCGTGTATACAATTTAACATGACGGGGACGCATTTTTCATGAGCCATTACTTCAACCAAAATGCTTTATCAAAGTTAGGCAACCCATACATGAAAATGATCGTTGAAACATCCTCTTTCGATTGATATTTATCGCAACTTACAATTGTTCCTGTTCGTCAAATTCTCCTGTTCTAAATAATAATGGAAAATGGGCAGCGACCCATTTTCTATGCAACCTCATTTAAGCAAAAATATTTTATCAAAGTTACCAACCCATATATGAAAATGATTGTTGATTCATCTTCTTTCGATTGCTATTTGACTCATTTCATAATTCCTATTGGTTCATTCATAAGATATTCCGCTTTGAAAAGTTAGTTTGAAAAGTCACTTAATCAGCACCCTGTACTTATAGGTGACTGATGCTTCATACTACGTACTTACGTACTACGATTTTTGTACAGATCAAGACCAATAATAAAATATTATATTATTAAGCTTTGTTAACACTTCTATAATGGATTTAACAATGTGTTACTTTTATAATTGCTACTCGGAAGTATCAAAATACAGTAAGTCTGGCTAGGGTTTTCAGCTAGACACTACTGGGGTTTAATGCATTTACCAATATTATAGATGTGTATTTGTATATACACGTATTCCTACCGAAACTGTGAGACTTAGTAAAAGTTCCTCAATTACTGAGCTACATAATATACTATACATACGATATACATACTAAATACAACATAATCCCTTTGCAACTTAAAATGTAGAATTTGAAAGTTACGTTGTAATGTAGGTACATTAAAAAACTCAAACAGAAACAAACGAAGTTAAATCTCAAGATGCCATACTACTTTACATACTTTACAAAAAAATCACTGTAGAGTAGAGTTTTGAAAAAGATGGACATAATTACAACTTAACGTGTCCAATATTTAGATAATTATATAATATGGACATTGCTATTGCTACCAAGACTCGTCTGCAATGGATTTAATGCTATTAAAGCAGTTCTGGATTTGCTGGAAAACATAAACGAATGGTTTGTTAATAAATCTTAAAATGGTATTTTCTCATGAAATGAAGTTGGGTTCAGATTTTGAGAAGAATGAGTAATAAAGAAGGAGTTTATCTGAACTATTTATGGTATGGCAGGAGTATGGAGTAAGGAAAGCTGATGTTTTTTGTGGTAGTAGTACAATGGTTGAGTATTGGTAGTACTGTCAACTGTAAATGCATAAATCTTGAAGTGCAGTTGCAAGCTAGTTACATGAACATCTAATTTAGAAGAGAAATAGTTTAAGATAGCAAGATACCTGCATAGGTAACTTTTCACGACATACCCGTAATGAATTGTAAGTGACTCTTCGTGATATGTGTGTGCCAAAAAACTCCAATCAGTTACTGTGCTCGCCGTCTTTGAACATAGATTACAGTCAACCTGTACAACTTACGCCATTAGGTAAAAACCTGCCAACTGTGCAGTTTTTTGCAATTTTTCCATTCTGCAAATACGCAAAAGTAAAAAAGGCAGTAAATGGATGAAACCATCGGAAGCAACCCGAGAGCTAGTAAAGCTATGGGTACACTTAGACGTAGACTTGGAGGTACTAGCAGAGTCCTAGCACTACAACTCTCGTTCAAATCAGCCTATCCGGATTGTATAGTAGTTGTGGTAGTAGAACTCGTAGAACTCACATCACCCCGTCTGTTGGGTCTAGCCAGCCTGGTAATTATCGTTATCGTTAACTGTTATCTGTCTTAGTAATCAAACTATCGCACGACCTTTTGTCGTGGACGTGGTCGCGGTCAGTTGCTCACTCCGTTTGTGTACTTAACCACGCTACGTTACCTTAAATTGTATTGCATTAGTATTGACGAGTATCAGTTTCCGAAATCTACTACCATCATCATATTAGCAGTACGTAAAGTCCAATCTCAAAAATCCAACATCCAAATCATTCCCAGTACTCAGACTCTTTCTCTTTTACAACTTCTATACAACTAGCTACAACCAATGTTAACCCTAAACCATTAATATTGTAATCAATATATTACACCAGAATTCTTATTTTGTGTTTCTAAAATATTCGTTAAAATTATCATACATATTCGAATTGTTATTTTATTGTGTTAATTTGACAAACACTTTATGTAATGTCAGTTATTCAATCAAATGAATTTTCCCTCCGTTGGTTGTACCTATACAGTTGTATAGAAGTTATAAAAGAGAAAGAGTCTCAGTACTTGCAATGATTTGGATGGTAGATTTTTGGATTGGACTTTACGTACTGCTAATATCATTGTGGTAGTAGGTTCCCGAAAATGATACTCGTCAATACTAATGCAATACAATTTTAGGTAACGTAGCGTGGTTAAGTATTCTCAGGAAGATAGTACTATGTCTATTAACAATGGGTACAACCATTGCCTTGCCCTGTATCGCTTTCAATAACATAATGTCCGCTTCTAAATAGGTACAAATACTCCTGCTTAGTCCAGTAGTTTATTTCATACATACATCCGTACATATGAAATGAAAATTGTTCATGAGAATTAAAATAGGTTAATGTACAATGTACTACTTTGTTTTACAAGAAAATGCCTAGTAAAGAACCCACTACCTACTATAGCATAAGAGTGCATGCTACATTAGTTTTAAACACGAGATTATTATATTTTATATTTTTTATCACATCTGTACAATGAGTTTAAGCAGCTAATTGTAAGTGTGCATTAATACAAAAGCAGAGATTAAGAGTATGTGTATGTCTATAGTAGGTATAGTAAAGATAGAAATGTGCTAAGTAAGAAGCGTTGCGTTGCAGTAAAGTTACCTTTGAAGTTGGTCAAGCCGATTAAAAGTAAAGTGCATGTGAATGTAAGTTAGAAGGAGACAGTATGAAGGTATATGAGGAAATAGGAGTAGGTATGATTGTATGATGTCGTTTTATGTAAGAGTGTAGTAGTAGTATTGGTGTAATAAGGAGGATATGTTTGTAGTGAGTGTAGCTGGGGATATTGGAGTATGAGTGAAGGGA
>JAQFYB010008052.1:0-10167 GCA_034694085.1 Pogonognathellus longicornis
CTCTAATTGATGTACTAAAAATAAAATACATTTTATTGCAAGCAGAAATATTATTTTATAACTGAACTGGCCGCATCAAATTTTTGGACTATACACTAAATAAAAACAGGTGCTTCCCAAAATTCATTTAAATACTCCAAACAAAAAATTAGGAATTTTACCTATATGAAATAATCAATAATGACTTTAACAACTAAGTAGAATGCTTGGCCTACACGGTATTATTTTATTTTTATACTTGATCTGATGAGATAATTTATTTTCTGATTTTTTCCTTTGAATGCAAAGTACATATATATATTACATGTTCGATATTTCATAACTTATACATTATTACAATTTTATGAATATAAGTAAGTAATGTCTAATGTGTCCTGACAATGCCTATATTTTGCTTACAGACCTAATTCTAGCTAGTGCACCTCTATTAGGTTAGTGGTAATAATTAAAAATGTAGCAATTCAACTCAACATTAGAGCTTTCTAACAACAATCTTCCAACAAAAAATGATGAAAAATAACACTAAATAATTTTATTATTGATGTTATTCCTTGTGTCGTATTCTTAATCTTTTCTTTCCGCAAACTCCTTCTCTTTCATGACGCTTCAGTTGATAAGGAGTTGTGAATCGCTTTTTGCATTGTTCACACTCGACGCGTAAAAGTCCACAATTCAGGTCTTCATTGGATATTTTCAATTTGTGTGATTTTTTGAGATGTTTAATAAATTCATCCTGCTGTTGAGCAAAAAATACTCTTGTGGAACAAAAGGTACATTTGTATTCTTGGCGCTTGTCATTATAAAAGCTTGTCAAATCCATTTTCTTGCTGTTATTATTATCGCCGTTAGTGTCACTGTCACTACAACTATTACCCTTTCCTAATATTATTTTCACTGTGTGTAATTGTTCATGAAAACGTCTTGCATTAATACTGTTTCCCTCCACATGCAACCCACACAATTTACAATTCGTACTGACGTTATTTTTATACTGCTTCGAAGTCTCTTCATGATGTCGCTGAATATGTCGGGATAGGATATCTTTTCTAGTAAACATCTGTTTGCATTCAGCATTAGGACATTTGATCGTTCGCTTAAGTTGACTTTCTTTTTCGAGGTCAGTATACGCTTTTAATTTGTGACACCGCAAATGTCTAAGTAAATGAGTTTTCCATTCCATAGTCTTTGTACAGACAGGACACGTGAAAAGAGCTGTTTCTTCTGAAAAGCAGGATGTTGTCTCTACCTTGTCATTGTATGTGACAACTTGTTTCAGCCTCATCACGGGAGGTTTATCATAAACATATTCTTTGGCATGTATTTTTGAGTGGGCATTCAAACTTAATTCATGTAGAAATGTTCGGTCGCACTTAGAACAAGCAAATTCTGCACTTAATTTATGAACAGTTAATAAATGTTCGTTGAGCGAACCTCTGGTGACAAACTTTTCTCCGCATTCTTCACAAGGTATTAGTACTGGTTCTGAACTGTGACAATACTTCATGTGTAACACCAAATGTCCTCTGATCTTATATGATTTATTACAAATGTTGCAAAATACTCTAGGGCCAGCTTTAGCTTTATGATATGTGTAATGGTTTCCCAAGGAGTGTAAAGATGGACGACGCAATCCGCACATTTCACAGCCGAATTCTTGTTTAGTCCAATGTATCGCTTCAATGTGAAGTTTTAGTTTACTTAGTTTGAAAAAAGATTTTCCACAAATATCGCATTTTGTATGGTCCTTCAAATGTGTCTTGAGATTGGTTTCAAAATCGAATATTTTATCTTCGCCACATATAAAACAAGTAAATTCTGAAACGCCATGTTCTGATTTCATGTGTTGCTGCATATAGGAAACCGAATGGCACGATTTTTTACATATTGTACATTTCTTTAAGTTATTCAACCTTTTTATTTCTTTTATGTTCGAAACTGAAAAGAACCAAAAATTAAATTACAAATTGAAACAATATTTCCAATTAAAATAATATATGAATGTTGAAATTCATTGTAAAATGTCATTGTTTGGGTTTAATAATATGATTATATGACCCCAAACGCAAATTAAATATTAGACTTACGTGCTAAAAGGGTGTCTCTTGACTTTTCGTGTAACATAGTCAAATGAGTTCGCAATTCTTCAATTGTAGTGAAACTTTCCATACAGTTGTTGCATCCAAAAGGGTACTTTCTATGAGTTTTTTCGTTGTGTTCTTGTAAATCTGCCTTACAGTAAAATGATATTGTACAAATTTTACAAGCATATAGAATTTCGATTCCTTGATGACATGTTTTCATATGATGTTTAAAAAACCAGTGCGATGAAAATTTAGAACTACAAAAAGAACAACTCAATTTCTGTTCATTTGTCTCATGAACAGCATCAAAGTGATTCTTCATAAGTTCTTCATTTGGGAATAATCGGAAACACTTTGTACATGTTGCTATTTGATTTTGTCGTGTTTCCATTAAACATTGTGACGTTTTTGGTGGCTCAGTCTCAGCTCTTTTTCTTTTCAAAGCACTAGACACTACTTGTGAATCTGGCTTGCTTTTCAAACCACTTTTAACATGATCGGTAGATAATTTGGACATTTCTAACCGAAGAAACAATTCCTTTAACACAACACAAGGCTTGTAAGATTTGTCCAGTGTGTTCAACTTCTGATGATCAAAATTCTGATCCTCTTGGTCTGGAAGAATTTCCTCTGGACAAACACTTGAAGTTGAACAATGGGCGTTAACAACTTCATTTTTTCCACATTCTACAGGAATAACCGCATTCTTTCTAAGTGAAACTATTTTGGACAAGTGAGAGTTTTCAGCAGTGCTTCGCAAGAGCTTGATTCTGGAAAGATAAATTGTATGGAAAGCTTTAATACAGTTGGCACACATAAAACACTTCACATCGTTCCCGTACGTATTCGTAAAAACATCAATGTTAAATACTAGCAAAATCATCTTTGAAATACTAATGCTGGTATTTGTTTGAACATCTTCTGCTTCTTTTTCATATTTTCTCCAATCAGCTGTTGAATTTTCTTCGTGCTTCATCACATAGGAAAAAATATTATCCAAAGTCTCCTCTTTCCCACAATTCACACACACTTGTGATTGTGACATGATTCTAATTCTGTTGATATTCAGTTTTCTGCAAGGCATAAGAATAATAAGAGAAATTTAATAAGAGAAAATTATGAATTATGAATGAATGACAACTTCAATGAATGATGAACAATGAAGGGCTACATTAGGTGAATATTTTAAGTAAGTCAATAACGAATAAATTAATATAAAAATTGTGAATACCTGTAGGGTAGGGTTAGAGTAGAAATACAAAATATTGATATTCAATAATTTTCAGTGTTGTCAAAATATTTTGTAAGCCGACGGAGATGAAATAAATCTAATTTTGGCACCCTCCTGAATGAACCAAACAAGTATAAAAATCTTCTTCCAACTTTGCAAGTACAATCACAAAACGCGCGAAAAGTAAAATTATGTTCTGAATAATTTATCAAACTTTCATCGATTGATCGATAAAATTTTAATAATTGAACAATCATAAAAATCAGTATAAATATCAACACAACAGTTAATTCGCAGCTACAAAAATAATTAGCATTTATCACAAACCATCTACAATTGACGGCAAGTTTGCTTTTTAACGGACGTGGCCGAAGACGGCGAGCTCAGCTAAGTGACAGGTTGACAAAAGTCAAAAGTACATTTTATCATCAATCATTTAAACAATAAATCATAAATTGTAAATATTATTTCTATAAATAAGTATATGGCTGATTGATTATTGATGGATATATCTGTAAGATAGCTATGAGGAAGAAGTACAATATTGTTCAATGTGAATGTAGACAGTTGAATGTAAAATCCAAAAAGTAATGAATTAGATTAGCAACATATTTCATATTTAGAATCGGATGTCAGCCGGTCAGCCTTTGGATGTTTTATTTAAGGATTTTAAAGTAAATCTTAATTATTCGTAGATTTATTATTCATTTGATTGTGATAATGTTGAATGTGTTAGACAGGTGTAGGTTTAAATAAGCAAAGAATCTAATCAATAATTTATTAAATTATTCATTTCGTTAGGTTGTAGGTCAGGTCAGGTGTCCGATATTCTCTATTTTCTGTCCTCTGTTCTGGTCTGGCTCTGATGTCTTAGCGAGTTCGATAATCAACGTCGTGAGTCATTATAAATAATAAATACATTAATAACATTATATATGTGCCCTTAATATTAATGTCTATTTTTTTCTTATTTCCAACAGAGATATCTAATTTTTATATCGTATCACACTGAAAATTTTGTGCTTACGGTGTCACAAAAATGGACGAATATGATCAACCGAGTGAAAATTTAAAATCTGAACCAATACAGGATGACACAGAGCAAAATGAAGGTGAAGAGGACCCGTACATCAACAATGGTAATTTGAATACTGATTTATTCTTTCCACGTCGAAACTGTTTGAACTTGTGTTTAACTTAAATCCAGTTAAAAATTGCACTTGTAGATTTTGTTTTATAATAATTTGAAAAGCTGCAAAATGCTATTTATTTATTTTGATGTTTGGTATACATAATATAATCTAAGTAATAAAATGAAGGATTCAACCATCATCTTATTCGTTAACTCTAATGAGTGAAACGTATATTTTTAGAGAACATTAACCGGGAAGTCAATGAAAATAACGTGTATCCACTCATTGAAATTAAAAAAGAGGAAGAACATGAACATGATGACAGTTGGATGGCCAATGAAGCTTCGTCTTCTAGTTATGAAGATACAGGTAATTACAATTATGTTATGGTTTCACCAAGGGACAGTTCGTACTTGCTTTTTTCACCCAAATTAGTTTTGGAAAACAATAATAACAATTTGTTTTAATCTTTGTTTCATAAATAAAAAATTGCAGTCAAATCTAAAAAGCTGAAGAAATCTAAAAGCAAAACAAAAAAGCTGAATAAATTTAAAAGCAAAACAAATAAATCATCAAAATTAAAACCAAAGTCATCAAAACCAAAATTGTCAAAATTAAAAACTGAATCGCCAGAGTCAAATACGTCATTATCAAATTCAAAATCTGAATCATCAAAATCAAAAACGGTTTCATCAAAATCCAAAACTGTATCGTCAAAATCAAAGGCTGTTCCATCAAAATCAAAAACTGGATCATCAAAATCAAAAGCGGTATCATCAAAATCGAGTTCATACAAAAGAGATCGTCGTGTGCGATATTCATGTGAAAAATGCGATTTAGTTTTTCACCGCCTTCATCTGTATAAAAGTCACTTGGTAACACACCAACCAGATTTGGCCGTCCTAGAGTACACCTGCCCTCATCCTAACTGCTCGCGAAAATATTTATCTGAAGGAGGACTGAAGAATCATCTTAATTTCCATAGTTTGAATGGTTTATTATTCCAATGTTCTCAGTGTCCTACCAGCACAAATTTTCAAACACAGACAGAGCTTGAAATTCATGAACTTGAAAATCATAATGCGGAAATGAGTCAATCCGATTACATCTTAAGACTGGACAGCCTAAAACGAAGTGCTAAAAGAAAAAAGTTACACAAGTGTCCACAATGTACAATGGTATTTGGCAACATCAGAGTTTACAAAAAGCATCTCCTCAATCATGAAATATCAGACAACCAAAACTCCGTTAAGCTGCAGTCGGAATGTTTTAATGATAATATAGAAAAACCAGTTGTGGTTAAACCTGTTAAGAATGACTCCGATGTGGTTAGGGGAAAAACATTGGAAGATGATGCGTCTCAAGAACAATCGAAGGACATTAATAATATTATCTGTTGTGAGCAATGCCCAGCTAAATTTCCTGATGTATTTAAACTAGATCTTCATGTGGTTAAAGTACATGGAATGCCTGCTAAATGTTCGACGTGTGATAAAACGTTTGTAACTGCTGCTCGATTATTTAGACATCAAAATGTCCATGATGCACCTCGTTTTAAGTGCAGTCATGCAAATTGTAACGCCTCGTTCAGAGAGCAAAAGAGTTTAACCTTTCACGAAAGAAAACATGCAGGGATTTTGCCTTATGATTGTCCCGAATGTCGACAAAGTTTCCAAACAAGACCACAATGCGTACAACATCGGATTGAAGTTCATGGACATAAAATTGCCAGTGTCAGCCAACGCAGCAAAGATGAAGCAGAAAGACGAAGAAAGAGGAGAGAAAGAAGTAGCAAAAATATGTTTTCATGCAATTATTCTGACTGTGATGCCAAATTCAAATATCAGAAAACTTTGGAAATTCATCAAAGAAAACACAATGGACTTCTCCCATATGTCTGTCCTGTTTGCAACGAGGGATTTCAAATGAGACAAGATTGCTACCAACATCGCATTGATGTTCATAACCAAAAATTGAGTCGAGGAATCCCTAAAGCAAATGCACAATGTGAAACTTGCGGTGCGGTGTTTAAAAAGACATACACCTTGCAGAGACATGTCATTAGACATCATTCAGGTGAAAAACCATTTAATTGTGATATCTGCGGCAAAAAGTTTGCGTTGAAATTAGACTTTGAAGTTCACATGAAGTACCACAGTGGGAATTTTGTGTGTGAAATTTGTGGAAGATGTACGAAAAGCAAAGGAGATTTGGTTAAACACAACAAAATTCACATTTCACAACTGGAAGAACCAGCAGAAAGAAAAATATACCCTTGTGATTTATGTAGCAAAAAAGTTCACACGAGAATTAGACTGATTGATCACAGAAAGAAACACAAAACGACTGTGCCCTACGATTTTGAACGACTCCCTTTCATCCCCTTGGAGAGCGACGGAACTAATTCGAAGAAGAAAAATAAAAAGAGGAAAAGAGAATTCCAAGAATTTGATCACGCTAAGAATGTAAGTTTTAGTAAATGATTTTCTTGAAATTGAAGAAAACCAAATTATGTTTTCTTCAAATTCAAAAACATTTTTAACCTCAGAACCTAATTAATCTTTTACCTAACATCTTAACCTAATCATATTTTTATCAAAAATGGATAATAATTATTTGTAAATGATAATATAATTCAAGTGCTAAATTAAAAATTATGATTTTATCTAGGACATTCAAATCGTACATAAAAAGCCGAAACTCTTAGATTGGACCAGACCGATTGAAACTGCTCAACCTTATCAAAACTATTCTGGAGTGAATTTGTTGAACCCAACTGTGTTCAACCCCTTCAATGTTGTTAATTCGTGTGTTAACCCAATAGGTAATTTCAAATTGAAATACACACTAACCACAATCATTAAATTGAATTATACATTTAATATTTTTATTTAGACACGCCTCTCACATCATTTCGAACGTTTTTCCTATAAACATTAATATAGCTTAGGTATTCAGTTATTGATTTACCTAAAATTGTTTAATTTCAGATTATACTCAGCAAAGTATTTACAACACACTCCAGCTGCCACACAATCCTCAGAATTACATTAGTGGTCCAAACAATTACCCGTCGTTTTCAGGATATGTTCCGAGTGATTTAACAATAAATGAGGCTATTAATAATCTGTTAACGCCTCTAAACACTTCAGCTTCAATTAGCAACGCTAAACAAATAGCAACTAGTGATAACAATGCTAGCGTAAATTCAGTAAATGTTAAAGAAATTGATACATCGTTGAAGGAAAATGTAACTTATGATCCGGATCCTGCATCTCCAATGGATTTCAATGATGCATGTGATAATTCGTCTGATCTCGAACCTGAAAACAGTCCTCCTCCCGCTTTGGTGGAGCCAAATATTGTAAAAACTGAGGTTATTGGACAAGCGGGTACAAGCGGTAATTCACTTATTTTTTTAATATTAAGAGGAGTTTTATTTATGAATAAGTATTGAAATCTTCACTCTGTTAATTGTATACTTCTTTAGCATTAAAAGTGAAGGATGTCTACTCTATAAAGAAAGAAAAGGAGGTCCCGCTTAGCGAAAAACTGTTAGAGTTAATTGAAAAACATATCGGCACTCGAGTTTTATCCATTAAGCTTGCGAGACTGACAACCTATCCTTGTGTGCCATGCAAAGTTCAATTTCATAAGAAATCACTGTTTGGAAAACATTGTCGTACATTTCAACATCGGAACACTGTGAGAAGCTTCCAGCCATTTGGAGGAATCAATTCAACTCTAGAAGGAAGTGAAAGTGGTCCAGAAGTTAATCTAACTTGTTCCATATGTAAAAAAGTGTTTCCTTCAAAAAAGGCGGTAGGGGTGCACTGCCTTAAAGATCATCCGGGTGAAAAAGGGTTTCCCTGTAGGATTTGTGGAAGTGCGTATTTTACTCCAGGTGATAAAGAAAAACATGAAAAACGCGCTCATAAACGACAAGACGAATATCTCTGTCTACACTGCAATGAAACGCTTCCCACCTACGAACTTTTCAGGAAACATACTGCCACTCACAAGTCGGATGCGAAAAAGTGTTACTTATGCAGTGAAACATTCCCTATGTTGAAACTTTTAATTCAGCACTGCGACTCTGCTCATCCCGGAGAGAAGGCTTTCGTATGCGAGATTTGTGGAGCGGCATACGCACGTTTCAGAAATTTTCGCATTCATCGCACTCAATCTCATACTTCGGAAGATTTGCAAACAATAGATCCGAACATGAAATGGGGAACTCAGCCTATAAGAAAACTATCTTACGTCCGAAAGAATGAGCATGGTGAATCCAAATGTGAAATTTGTGGGAAAGAAGTTCGACATTTGTCAAATCACATGGATACTCATGCAGAGCAAGGACGTCATCTTTGTGATATCTGCGGAAAAGGATTCAAGCAAAAATCAAGTTTGTTGACTCACAAAAGGCGTCATATGGGCGACCGAAACATTCATTGTCCGTTGTGTGAAAAATCGTTTTATCTCATGACTGAGCTTCGACTGCATGCCAAAACCCATGAAAAAAATTATAGTTGCGGAGTGTGCCCAGAAAGATTTATATCTGAGCGTTTACTGAGAAGGCACTCAGGACTTCATGACGTTATGCGTCCATATAGATGTCCAGTGTGTGGGTATATGTATCTCTGTAAATCTACCTTAGCTGTCCATGCTAAAAAGAAACATGGCATCCAAGATCCCATGATATAAGCTCAAGTGATTAGATGGGCATGAAAAATTAATTTGCTATTGTTGACAGGGTTGAGCAAGATACAAAAATGTATTACAAATGTTGAAATTAGTCACGCAATTTTATTTAGTTGAATGTATTAGTGAAATATTGTATTAATTAATGGTTTATACATACATAGAATACAGACAATGTCGATCCAGAAGATTCAGAACACACATCGTATTGAAATACTAATGCAAATGTCGCATGTTAAAATTATCAAATGTAAATTCGATTAAAAAATTCATGTAAAATCAGTAACAAATAATAATCGTTACATTTTTTGTAAGTCTAATTTTGATTTAAAAGTTTAAGTTTAGTTAAGATGTGCGCAATTACCGAATATTTTCACTGTCTGCATACCAAACAATAACAAGAATATTGAGAGTAAGGCCGACAAGAACAAAACCGTGTTCGAGCCGAACTTTAATATTGGTATTTGATAAATTGATTATATCTCTAAAATAAATTGAATAAACGATAAGTTTTAGTGATTCATCTTGTAATCTTCTTGTTATTGAATCATAGAATTTTGGTGTAAATGCATCTACCTTACCAAGATGTATTGACAATAATATCATCATCATCTTTCCTTATTATCCTTATTGGTTTGGAATATAACCAACTTCCTAAAAACATTATTGAAGCAAAGATTTGCCAACCAATGCCCACCATTAATCCAAACTAAGAAGATTATGATGATATTATTATCAAGACTACCTTGAATCTTATAATAATTGTAATGATAAGCTGAACCAAACCAAACATGTTCATTCTCATAAACCTGCCGAATTCGAATACAAAGAAAAGAGTTCGGCCAACTGCGGCTGGTGTAATAATGGTTAAAAAGGTAGCTGACAATTCATTAAAGTATAATAAGCCGTTTACCTTAGATTATAATATATGAATATATTTTTACAATAAAATAATTCCACAATTAGAGATATATTTCTGCTTGCAATAAAAAGTATTTTATTTTTAGTACATCAATTAGAA
>JAQFYB010008053.1:0-10167 GCA_034694085.1 Pogonognathellus longicornis
AGTGACATAGCACAATCAATACACTTTATAATACTCCTACATAACCCCATAGATCTCGTTTCGTGGAATTCACTGTATAGGGATTTTATTAAAACGTTGACAGTATTCACCTCTATAATTGTATCCAGACAACAAATAAATATTTTTTCTAATTAACTTCTAGAAACTATATTCTATATGTACTACGTCCTATGTCGGTTTCTAGTTGAAGTTCATTGTACCTACATATTTATATATACGTTATTTCTGTTATTTATTTAGTACAATATAATAATATACTAAATAAAATTATAACACTAGAAATATCAGAAATAACATAGTATAAAGAAAGCGTGTAGTTTCTTTCGTTCGTGTGTGTCACAGATTACTTATTAGTTGTCAGAAGTATGTAGTTCAAGAGAAAGACATTTAAATTAAAGTCTCAGGATAATTCATTCATTGCACCTTAATTTGACTTACTAGACGTCATTAATTTTGTGCAATAGGCAATTGAAACCACATAGCGCTGAAATTATTAGCTACTTACAATTAGAAATGGTTTGTCAGTCTGTTTGTCTGTGTACACTATTAACTCTGTATCACTATATGCTTACCTACCGTATGTATGTATCACTTATCACAGTAAGGGAATTATAGGACTTAATACATTGATAGGTACTTTAATACATACAGTTTCCAGTACAACTTATGATAATTATTTATTTGTTGCCTAGGATACAATTATGAAGGGGTGCACTATCAATGTCACTGATGTCTATTAAGTCCTATAATTCCGTTACTGTGATACATACTGTATATCACTATGCCATATACATAACTGCTTTACACCATCCCCCAAATGGTCACAAATGTGTCACAAGTCAATAAAAATTGTCCAAAATGTGTTACAAACCATCAAAAATTGCCCAAAATGTGTCGCAAAAAGTCTCTCAAGACACCCCAAAAAGTGTTTCAAGACACCCCACAAAAAGTCTTAAGATAGGTACCCCAAAAACTGACGCTACTTGCTTACACCTGTTTTACTATAGTTTATTTCAGACTAAGCTAGTTATTGTTGGTCTACACTACATATATACAAAGCGACTAGTGTGTGCTTATTGTGAAAGGATTGGTGAATAACTTTAACTTATTAACTTCAAGTTGCAGCTAAACTATTAAAATGGGTGTCCTCAAAAATTGCTCCAAGATAATAAGGATTTAACCTTAACGAAAATTAAGCTGAGGCATAAAATGTATCAATTACTATTGCATATTTGCATGTTGCCTCTAAATGAATTTGAATTCAGACTTAAAAAAGATTAATAAGTTTAAAATTCCATAGAGCACAGCCTCAGTGGCGCATTTAGGGGGGCTAGATAAAAACAGGTTTCCTCCAAAACATCAAAAAAGAGGCTGTTTTTGCCGTAAAAATGCAAAAAATCCCAAATTTTTTCGCGCTACGCGCGATATCGTTGCAATTTGATTGATTTTGAAATTTTTGTCAACATTTGCTAAATTTTTTCGCGCAACGTGCAGTTTTTTGAAACTTGCATTGTATTTAACCCAAATTTGGGTAAAATTTACCAAAAAGTTTCGCGCTACGCGCGATTTTATTACAATTTCCATGGATTTTGACATAAATTTGCGTATATAACAACGGTTTGCGCAAGCCCCCCAAATGTGTGACCTGGATACGCCCCTGTACAGCCTGCCTTATAATTCCTTGTCATAGTCATTGTAATTTGTAATTTCTCAAGTAATTCAATTACATTTTCGCCTTCAATCATCAAATTACAATTGTAATTTAATTACATTGATCTAATTCTACATTTAGCTCAACTAAGAAGTGTTATTTAATAAAATAACTCCTTATCAAATAACAGTTTAAAAAACTGAATCAAACTGAAACTGAAATTGCCATCCTTTTTTAATACAACCATGTATCTTCACTTGATTTGCCCCTGTGCGACACCTTGGTAAGCTACGCTACTGGATTTAGGCAGTACTGTATGTACATGGACAGAACAATTATTAAGAAACAACCTGACTAAAACATTTTTAATGGATTATATTCACATAAACATTTTTTCCCTAAAATACAAAGTACGAAGAGTTTGTTGTTTCTTTCCTTTTTACTACCTGCTGACCCTTCTATTAATAAACCGATGGGTGCAGCCAGGGATGGAATTTGTTCTTTCCTGGGGATTCTGAAACCGCGTCGGCGATTTCCGGGTTGGGGCGGGGTTGTCGGCTCCAAAATTGCTGGGGATTTTAAATCCCGATAGATATTTGTGTCCGCGGACCCCTTGTTTGCTTGTTTAGCTAATAGTCTCGGCAATGGATTGTACTTGTACGTTGTACAACATTTCTTATTTATCACACACTGGGAGAGCTAAACAAAAATCGACAATATTCACAAAAAATGAGAGTAATGAGAGTGACGGTTATTTTGAAGATAACAACTCGACCCTTGCAAAAGCAGTCGCCAACTCCGGGCGAATTGCAACTATAATAATCTTTTACCACAGTTCATAAATGAAAAGCAGAAGTTATAAAATAGAAATTAAAAATGCATTACAATACGGTAGAGATGGGAGGAGTCGAAAAGGGGTGGGGCGTTCTCTAATAATTATTTTTATTACTTCAATTTCAAAGGTACAATTTTAAACTCTGCCCCACCCCCTTTCGGCCCACCCATGACCGTCATCGAATAATACTCATTTTTAAACTACACCATTAGCGGCGTATTTTTAAACCTTAAATGTCTAGACTACTATCTCTTTATCACCAAAAGCTGGACAACGTTGTCTTAGGATAGGCCCACGAGCTTTACAGATTTTTAAAACTCTATACTTTTCTAGGTCTTGTTCCCAAACCGAACCACTTTCAAAAACTTCCTCGATAATCAAATTAATAATATATATTATAATTTTCCTATGATAAAATTCCCAAATCGATGTCCTAAGGGGCTCAATTGAATGAACAGTTTTCTCTATTCCCCCCTTGTTAAAGAATTTTGTTTTTAATTCTTTAAGTGAATATTTACATACTTTTCAGGCGGAAACCCCATTTACCAAGTAGTTTGACACGGGCTATCAGCTGGTGGTCTTAACTCAATACCCGGAAGCGTCCTTTGAAAACCTACGAGACGCCATGAAAACAAATTCGAAAATCACTATTTGGGCATAAAGCAACTTATTGACAAAATAATCCTGCCAAACGAAAGAGCAGTTCAAATCAAGGCCACATTTAGGATTCCATTTCGGGAGGGGCAAAATACCAACATGGTGCACAACCGAAAAATTGATCTATTTTAGGCCGAAATCGGTGGGGGTCTAATTGAAATGAGCAAAGTACTAGACCCCCACCTTAATCCTTAATAAAGCTGAATTATGATAATTATGAATGAACAGGTCAAAAGTTGATAGTCGCTATTTGAACTGCTATTTCATTTGGTGCAATTGGTTGGTCCATAAAGTTGTTTCTTCTTAGTAACATCGTGATTTTAAATGTTGTTTTCTTTAGGCGCCCTAGGTTTTCAAATGTCAAAAGTCGGTGGATCATGTTGTCCCTCGATTTATGCATTTATAAAAACAGTCCCGACTCCCGACCAAATCGGTTGAAAATAATGCAATCTATAGTCTATCCCACGAGCCGTAAAAAAGACAAACTGTCCCTACCTACCCCCAAAAGGGTGAGGGAAACTTATTTACCCTTAGTATGTAGTATTTACCTTAAATACTTAGGGTATTTACCAAATAAGTGATAAGTACCCCGGAAAAAACTCCACACTCAATTTCTTCGCTGGAAACTATCTTATCCCCTTACTAAAAAATCAATTCCAATCTATTTCTTGGATTTCGGGGGGTGGGGGAAATAGCCCCCTTGCTCACCCGCTGTGTACGACTATGTTATAATATTTAGCTAATTGATTGTAACAATTAGAACATGATTGTTAGTTTAGCGAAAACCATAACAACCATTTTCCGTCGCATTCCTTTTTCAGAATCGTGAACAAGAATTAAATAGTATTTTGTATTTTGTCAAGTATTCGACTGCCTTATCCTTTGAAAATTGTTCGTTGTCTAAGACATTCAACATTGAAAATTATTCACTTAACTCAAACTATGAACTACATTTGTAATTCATTTCAGCGTATCTCGTAACCCATGACCCAAGCTTAAAGTCAAAAGTTGGTAATGAATTTGGTCCTTGAAATGACACTTAAATTCAATCTATTAATAATTGTTGTTGAAAGGACAATATAGTACACAATTTCTTCGATTTTTATTTATTTTTCCTGTCACTGTCCAAAAATTAAGTTGTCAATTCTGTCTTGTCGTCCATCGTCCGTCAAAACAAGTACCAAACTTTGATGTCATAATTGTATAAACACAGAAGTAGTAAACAGTCAACAGTTATTTCGAGTTATAAAACAAGAAACGCAATCTGATTTTAATTGTACTAGTGAAGTTCCTGTTGCGTTCTCCGTTTGCGTAGTTAATAAATACCAGTTCTACCTATTTATTATGAGCTGCTTTATCCCATTTCCTATTCTACTACAAAATATTGCTAACCAACTAGCACATGAAAATTAAAATTACTTACCGACTTTTGAACTGATGAAATTAGGAGTTAAAAACAGCTAGCCGCCTACCGTTTCGTCGGTCTGTGTCACTAGTCACTTGATTGCAGTCAAAAGCGTGAAGACGGAATGAATCCAAGCGAAAGAGGCATACTAAAACAAACTCGACTCCTCGAGGACACCCGAGAACCGAACGTTGATGATGCGAAAGTCCCGACACTCCAACGCGAAGAGAACCGAAGTTTGAATGGGACCCGTAACGCACCTTTTCATTATTACAAAATTGGAAGACCTTGGACCATGTTGTAGCGGTTTTCGGCTTATTCTCTTCCTAATTCAAAAACTGCTCAATAAAGTGGAAAACTGTAACCGGACGAGTTGTATCACTGTTTACCCCCTTTCGAAATTGTCCACATACAATTCTCTGCGATTCTTTGTTACTGAAATATTTGAGTTTTATTAACAAAAATCAGTGAGAGTGGTGTGCGTTGCGTCGTTGCGTGATTCGTCATGCAATACATGAAGAGAGCCGACTAACGACACTTCTTGGCATCAACAACTTTGGTCGGCTCTCTTCATGTATTACATGACAAATCACGCACACTTTATTTAGCAGTTTTTGAATTAGGAAGAGAATAAGCCGAGAACCGCTATCTACAACGTTCGTCCATGGGATCTGTGGTCCAAGTTCTTCCAATTTCGTATATATATAATGAAAAGGTCCACTCCTCTAATGCATGGGAATTGAAACTCCAATACACGGGATCCGACACCCGGTTGGAGTATACGAAGTGGGGTGGCGAGGCTTTTTTTAGGTTTCAACATTTATTTTAGATTTAATTTTGAAATTTTTTGGGATGCAATATTTTTACGGAATTCATAAAAAAAAACAAAGCCTGTCTCATATTACCACAGCACTTGCCAAAAACGACCCAAAAACTTGTCTCACAGCACCCCTAAAATCCCCAGAACTTATCCCTGGAATAAACATTTTCCGAGAATAACTAGAGTAAACGGGGTCATCCAATTTTCCGAGTACACGGGGTGACCCAAACTTCTGAGTAAACGGGTCACCCAATCTTCCGAGTAAACCGGGTTACTGTATCCCCATAGTAGAGACGGCGAATCCTCTATATTTCAAAACCGAACCGAAACCGAAATCACAAAAAAAAATTAAACCGAACCGAAACCGAAATCACATAATTTTTTTTAAACCGAACCGAAACCGAAATCACATAATTTTTTTTAAACCGAACTGAAACCAAAATCACATAACTTTTTTTAAACCGAACCGAAATCACATAATTTTTTTTAAACCGAACCGAAATCACATAATTTTTTTTAAACCGAACCGAAACCGAAATCACATTATTTTTTTTAAACCGAACCAAAACCGATATCATAAAAATTTCGAACCAAACCGAAAAAAGAAATAATATAAAAATTGTCAATTTTAGCTCACTTTTTCCTTATTAATAAAGTGCACCCAATAGTAATTCAATATTTACGCCAATACAGCATTGTGTGAAGATTGCAAAAACAAGGTCTCAATTGTAGTATGTAGAGACAGTTCCAGTAGCTATACAAAGGGTTTGTAGACGAATCAGCCCTAATTTTTGGAACCGAAACCGAATCAGTAGAAACCGAATCAGTAGAAACCGAATCAGTAGAAACCGAACCAAAACCGAATTTACACAAAAAATCACAAACCAAAACCGAAAAAAACCGTTCGGATTCGGTTTTGATTCGGTATCGACGTCTCTACCCCGTGTGTAAACAAGATCGAATCCTACGTGTCTAGGTTACGTTGCCCACCATGAAATATTTTAGTGCCTATCCCTGTTGTGTCATTAAATACCGCGATTCAATATTAATTAAAAACCATAGCTCACACTTTAAAGCTAAATCTCACCCTTAAATTTATTAAAAACTATAGCCCACCCCTATAAACTATGGTCTACCCCTAAAAACTAAAGCCTACCCCTAAAAACTAAAGCCTACCCCTAAAACTAAAGCCTACCCCTAAAAACAATAACCTACCCTTAAGAACTATAGCCTACCCTTGAAAAATATTTCGTTTTCGTGCTTCGCGTAACTTCGCTTTCGAACCTTGGGATTTTATTTTCGTAGTTCAGGTTTCGGATACCGTGTATTCGGGTATCGGGTGCCTTCGCTTTTGTGTTTCGGGTGTCTTTACTATAGGGTTTCGGCTCATTTCAGCCCGAAACTTTCGGACCTTGCCTTCCGTGAATGAGCCGTGGATGAGCAGACAACCATCAAGCCTCTGCAGACTCTGCACAAGCACCATTCTATTTCATTGCCATTCATCATACACATACAACAACATCCCAGAAAACCGCGGGGAAGCTTGCAAAGCTCTATTATATAAAAACTTATTCATAGAGTACCCGGAGTGAACAACAATGTGAATAAATTCACACAAAAGAAATCTAGCTTGCTTAGAAAGGAATGTGAGATAAAAGGCCCTCCAAACCAGGGGCGTATCCAGGTCGCACATGGGGGGTGGGGGGCTTGAGCATACATTTGTTAAATACGTCAATTTTTATCGCTTCGTGCCAATTTTTTTAGAAAATTTGGCTCAAATGAGGGTAAAAATTAATAGAAATTGAGTCCATTTTTTAATTCATGCTTTCCTGTTTGCCCTTTTACAAATTATACGATTTTATGGGGCTTAAGGATACATAGACTCTAGAGGTGTCGAAACCGAACAAGAACCGAAACCGAACTGTTTTTTCGGTTTTGGTTCTTGATTTTTTGTGTAAATTCGGTTTCGGTTCGATTTTTACTGATTCGGTTTTGGTTTGGTTTCGGTTCCAAAAGTTAGGACTGATTCGTCTACAGACCCTTTGTAAAGTTATTGGAACTGCCTCTATATACCACAAAAGTGAGACCTTGTGTAAAACTCCTTCACCACAATTCATTTTTGGCGTAAATGTTTAATTGCAATTGAGTAAACTTTAATAAGGAAAATGTGAGCTGAAATTGGAATTTTTTATTTGATTTCGGTTTTGGTTCGGTTTCGTTTTCAAATTTTTTGGTTCCGGTTTAGTTCCAAAATATAGAGGATTTCGCCACCTAAAGACCCCTATTGTGGCATTATATGTAAGTTCTTGCATTTTACACTGGAGAAAAGCTTAATATTTTATATGCTAATTTACATACATTATTACTTGTATAGCTTAAGTAAAGACAACACAGACCTCTAAAAAGTGAAAATTGTATAATTTGCATTTATTTCAATGCGACGCATTGGCGCTCCTGTTAGTGCAATAGCGCAAAGAGGAAAGCGCGAATTAAAAAATGGACACTACCAATGAAATCTACGTATTTTGAAACCCCCCAAAAATTGTGAAGTTTTATATACCAGTGGCGGATCTAGCACTAGGTCCAGCAGGTCCAAACCCTCCCACACCCCCCCCCCTGAAATCTGAACTTACACTAGATAAGAAGGCGTAATTCCCAAAAAGACGTTATTTTGACTTTAAAGGGCAAACAATCACAAAAATTTTAGCGCTACGCGAGAATTGGATGCATTTCATGTCGATTTTGCCCAAAATTGGCTCAAATTTTTCGCGCGAGTCTTGTTACATCTGTACCTCATATATGGATTTTGCCTACCCAAAAATCGATTTATGGATAAGGCCTTCGATTTGATTACTCATGTGAATGAAACACCCCCCCCCCCTTGAAAAGTCCTAGATCCGCCACTGGTATATACAGAATTTATTTCAATGCGGCGCAACGTTGGCGCGCCTGATAGCGCAAATAGGAAAGCGGGAATTAAAAAATGGACTCCACTAATGAAATGTACATATTTTTAATGCGCTGTTATAGCAATTTTTTAAATCAATTCTTTCATATTTCCCAATCTACCTGTAAAAGATGCATTACATGAGAATTTCATTAGTAATAATCAGGGTTGCGGTATTTTGCACTTTTCAACCAAAATTTAGTGAAAAGTGAAAAATATTGAAAAATGGCAATTTATATGAAAAATTGGAAAAAAATACATGGAAATAGTGCAAAATTGCAAAAAAACATAAGCACTTAGAGTATTCTGACGAATGATGCAGCCACACAATCACACAATGCAATACAAGCAAAACAACCAACTAAACCTTACTTCGTTCACACATTCTACAATTTCAGATGGCTGTCATTGAATTTTAAACTGTTTAGACATTCTATTAAATCATGTCTGAGTGACAATTAAATGTTATAGTATTCATCCTAACCTTTGTCAACTTAAACGATACTTTTACTAACTTCATATTATTCCATTATTTTTACATGTTAAATAAAAGTTATAGTTTTGCAACTAGAAATAAAAAGGACATTAACCGTAAAAAGAATTTTATCACTTAGGTTATGTTAGGATTCTTCAGACTATTAAGTTTCAAGACTCCTAACCTATCATTAATTCGTAATCATCAAAATCATTGAAATGCTTTCATTATCTATTTTAAACATTCAGAAATTATTATGTATTAGTAGACTCAAACTTATTACGATGTACAGCTCAGCTCTAAAGAATCCGCAGGGCAAACTGGCAAAGTAATTATTCTTCTTATATTATTGAATTCCATAATGGCGGTTTGGAGGCTCCTAAAACGCGAAGGAGCCTAAAACACATGTTCTTTCGGCCTTTTTATCTTCATCACACCATAATTCGAAAACGAAAGGAGATAATGCCCATTGACCAGCGACAATGTTTTAGGAAATCTTTTTTTCTTTCGAATGAACTAAATTATACCTGGGTAGGTTTTATAGTTTTGAAGTACTAATCAATTTACGAAGACAACTTTTTACGTAATGTGAAATGGCGCTAAATAGCTGATACACCGATGAAGAGCCGACATAGATCAAAAGTTCGGCCTCCGCGATTACATATCGTCTTGTCGGTGCTTCATCTCCTTCTCTCGCCGACGGTGATGTGTACACAAAAAGTTGTCTTCGTAAATCGATTGATACTTCAAAACTATAAAACCTACAAAGGTGTAAACTAGTTCATTCGAAAGAAAAAATGATTTCCTAAAACATTGTCGCTGGTCAATGCCCATTATCTCCTTTCGTTTTCGAGATCTGGGGTGATGAAGATAAAATGTCCGAAAGAACATGTGTTTTAGGCTCCTTCGCGTTTTAGGAGCCTCCAAACTCCATTATGGAATTCAGTAATTGATGAAGATTACAATGTTTGGCAGCATCAATCTAGCCAACATTCAAGTCAAGATTATTTAGCATCCGAAAGTATGGATGCGGCAAACAGCGTAGAGAGATATTTTATCGTGCAACGAGAACACAAATATAAGTGATGTCTGTGTCTGATCAGATGTGTCTTATAATTTATAACATTTTTAACATTTAAGGCTGTTACAATAAGTTTAGCAATAATATATTATGATGCTTTTTACAAATTCAATGGCATTATAGATAATAAAAGAAGTCAGATTATTAGAAGATTTTAAATGTTGCCGCACTTTTATCTCAGCAAGTAGGACACATTTCCTAGTATTTTGCAATTTTTCCAATTTTGCACTTTTCCATGAAAATCGGAAAGTGAAAAATTGGAAATATTTCCAATT
>JAQFYB010008054.1:0-10167 GCA_034694085.1 Pogonognathellus longicornis
ACAGCATAATATACACAAGCTAATAAGGTAATGTCATGCTTAAAAAATCGGATTGTTTGCACACACGACCGATCATTAAATCCTTTGTGTATATATTCATAGGAAAACTAAGAAACTGAAATTGTCAGTACGACGCGTTCGAATTCGTACTGCTTTGAGCACTGTTGTAACACGCTCTCAATTTGGAGAAACGTTAATAGATCTGACTGCATTAAAAAATTGCATCAGCATTGGTTTGTTAATAAAATATTTAGCTTTTTGCATCCATGGAGCCCGCCGGCCCTTCCCATTGTAGTATATTCTACAGTATGTTTCAATCAACGGGTCCGGCAAATACTACATGGTGATCTCACGTTAGCTTACATCGCTGCCAGACAAGGATATGTTGGATGGCGCCAGAGCATCAATAGAACATGAATACAGTAGGTAAATCAAAGCACCACGTATTATTTGCCGGACCCATTGGTAGAAACATACTGTAGTTATAGCAACTTGGGTATGATGGTGTGGCGTGTGCCTATCTATGTTAAGGAATCGTTCACTGTCGAACTTGTCCACTGCTTTGACGGCTTTTCATACCATAATGAAGCAATATCATTAGCTATTAAATTACCAAATGTCTCCCCGTTTGTTGTGGTTTGTATTGTGTGTACAAACATCCTGATTGTAGTCTTATGTAGTTCATTGAGTGACATTTTCAGAACTGATTTATTATAACATTTGAGTTTGTATTTATACAAAACGTTCAATCAGATGTATACATACAGTATCTTTGCCAAGTGTATATAAAATATAAACATAACATTAGTATTAATATAACTATGCAGGCATTTCCTGTTGCTGCATTTTTAACCTACATACCTAGTTGCATAAACAAATTACATTCTTTATTGAGGCAATGCAAAGAATTCTTTCTTAGACTATTTAATTACTACATTGTCAAAATAGTCCTTGATTGTTTGCTAATATCGTCTTGAGCTTAATTTCAACATATGTACCGAAAGTCACTCTATCAGAATGAGATTTCAGGAAAAGAGACAGGAATGCTGAAAATATTTCTCTCACATTCAATAGATGAATATTTTGTTACATCCGGAACCGGAGATTATTAGAGTAGAAGTAATAGGGTTTTATTAGTTTTTATAGGCACACAACCATAGAACTAGAACACAATTTTGATCTTATACATTGTTAGCAATATCGACCATCCATAATATACAAATACGTCATTACAAAATCAGAAAACCTCGTTGCCAGAAACTGAGTGGGCACCTGCAATTAACATAAAGTCATCTCTCAACTACCTCGGATATTATTATAGACTGAGTAGGAAGTCATTCTCCGAACGAAGGAAAAACCTAACACCTGATTTAACTTATTAGTAATTGAACGGCTATTTAAATAAGCGAATGTATGTGAAATCTTACATGGCAAGTAAGACAGTTAATATGAATAATGCCAAATAGATCAAGCAGGTAAGTATTTAATTAATGCTCGTAATCATTTAACTAAAAGAAAGCGCAGCTTTAGGGTGAAGTTAAGGTTTGGGTCTATTTTGCATTATTCATTTAACAACTTGCTATGTAAGATTTCACATGCATATTTAAGTTGCCGATCAACTAATAGTATATCTTTACTCACATATTGTGTTTTTCATGGTATCATTGCCTATAGTGTATGTCAAATAATGTGTATAATTTAGACTACTCTGCCGTGCTACTGTAATGTGTTTCATTATGTATGCCTGCCAAGAAGTACATTTTTAAGTACTACTCCACAAAATGGTTTTTGATTATAAACTAATGTATAATCCATCGGTATGCCAGTGAAATCATCCCTGCATACCGTAAGCAGTAATAACCACAGACCAGATATTTATTTTCCAAAAACCAAGAAATATTTATTCCAATATTTGCCAACGAAGGAAGCATTTTCAGGCCTTTTAAACAGCGAGTTCGGCTTGGTGGTTCAAACATTTATTTGTAACTATCAGCCGTCCTGAGATTGAATCCCTCTTCAGTCACTGGTATATTTGGCGGAAATGTAATAAGACCGAGAGACAGAAATAATATCTAATTAGAGTTTTCCATAAGTCGGCTTTGGAGGCTCATGAAATGAGAAGGTGCCTAAAACACATGTGTTTTAGGCCACTTTATGTTAATCACCCCAGTTCTCGAACATGAAAGGAGATTAGGCACATTGACCAGCGACACTAAGAAATCTTTTTTTCTCTCCAACAAACTTTAATTATACCACGGTAGGTTTTATAGTTTTGAAGTACTAATCGATTTACAAATACAACTTGTTACGCAATGTTAAATGGTGCCAAATAAATAGCTGATATACACCGATGAAGAGCTGCGTCATTGATCAAAGGTACGGCATCTGTATTTACATATCGTCTTGTCGACTCTTCATCTCCTCTCTTTTTGAAATGAATTCACAGAAATAAATATTCCCTTCAATTTTATAAAACAGATGGCCAAAAACTTGGTTGCGGACAGGTATTATCCATTTCGAAAGTGGGTTTATGTGAAGTATTTTTGGATTGTTTCTAATTTTGATGCATTGCTTTATTGCTGTTTCAGGCATTACTTTCTTACAATATAAGAGACTTTTTATACCTCGGATGCAATTAAAATTTAATTGCATTACTTTCTTGTTTTCAGCAATCATTTTCAGTTCAAGTTTACAAAAAAGGTTACTGTTACCAGGCGCGTAGCCAAGAATATAAGTTGGGGGGGTGCACATAAGGGTTGTTTACAAAATTGATTTCTTGTAGGGCCAAATTCGAGTATGAATCCATAAATAGCACGTAGTAATGGAGTTAATCCGGTGAAAACAGACTTAAAATCATCAAATTCGAGCGTAGCGCGAATTTTTTTCTGTGTTTTTGCACATTCTGGGCAAAATTATATACTATTTTTAGATATTCTATGGATTCTGGGGGGTGCACGTGCACCCCCCTTGGCTAGGCGCCTGACTGTTACTACCTGTTAGATGCGCTGGTAATTAAAAATCATAACATCAGAGAGGTGTTATTATCTGTCTCTTTTGAAATAAAAATACATTCTGAAAACATTGTCGTTTGATCAATGTTAGAATTGTCTCCGTTCAGAAATTTTATAATAATGTATAAAAAAGACGAAAACCTTTTTGTTTATCTAATTTGTATTGATACATGTGGTTCGTTAAAAAATTTAAATAGTGTCACAATCCACTGCTGCTAACTAATAGCCTATAAACCCATCCACCGATCTCACATCCTTGCACATAGTTGATATTCGAAAAATGTTTTAATATTGAAACAAACGGATTGTTATTCCGGTTTTCATAATTTTCCCCCTTCAGACGGCAACAACCCAGAATATTTAGTAAATATATTTTTATCTTTAAATATTTTCTTAAATATTTTTAATGGCTAAAACCCAGAATATAGGGGGACATTGAAACTGAACTTCTGTAGATTAGTTTATTATGGCCCGAAATCATAGTTTTACAGTTGTAAAATACTACATAAAAACATTTTCTTCTATAAATATCCGATCCGTGGTAATAAGTGAAGTAAAACAATCAAAAGCGACAGCTTTTTAAGTAGTGGAAGCTGCTTTATAGAATTGGTTTTTCTGTCTTTCTGTTTGTGAACTTTTCCCAGAATGGATTATACATACCTGCTAAACTATTTGCACTATACACATAATATAACACTAGGACATTTAAATACCTACTCTAATATACACTTATCTACCAAAACCCTAAGTCCCCCAATTCAATAAATAATGATCACATGTCAACCAAAATTGTTCAAAACTTGTCTGAAATCCACAAAAAGTGTCTCAAGGTTCCCTAAAACTTGATACAACTGACGTTACCTACTTATATCCGTTTTACTATGGTTTATGTAAAATACATACATTAATATTGTTGGTTATACAAATATAGGTATACGTAAGGTAGAGTTGTGAAAATTTTAAGCGAAACAATACATTTCACGGTAGCAGAATACCTATAATATTGGTTTTGGTTGCGTTCTAATAATTGACGAAGCAAAAATGTTAAATAAATTATATAATTACTGCGTAATAAAAGCAGTAGTCTCTAGTCTGCCATGTCCACATTTAAACTTAGGTATAAAAAGGGTAGGTATGGCATACAATCAAAATAATGTAGGTAGGTGCACTTTATCTGCACAACATTTTCTGTTTAGGCACATACATCGAAATATCAAAAAGTGGTAAACCACTTATTAAAGAAAATATTTACCCAACGACCAAATATTCCAAAATAATAGTTTACAAAAGTTGGCGCATTTGCATACTAAATAAATTTGGCGAAAACTACTTTTACTGTGAATTGTTTTGAAGATATCCTTTAGAGACGCTGAAATCATCTTTATTTTGGAACCAAACCCAAGCCTAAAAATTTTAAACTGAAACCGAACCAAAACCAAAATCATATAAAAATTTCGACAGAACCGAAACCGAAAAACAGAAATGATATAAAAAATTTCAATTTTAGCTTACTTTTCCCTTATTAATAAAGTTTAAGCAATAACAATGGAACGTTTACACCAATACCTGTGAAGTTTTTTTTACTAAAACAAGGTCTCAATTATGGTATATAGAGAGGCCGGTTTTGACGTCTCTAACACTCTCCCAGTTAGATCCTTCCCAATGCGACGGAAAGTGAAATAGAAAGAAAATGGGAGCTGTAGCTGATTTTCAAATATCATGGCATTTTTTCATGATGTGTACAGGATTGATAAAACGCGACCCATATTTGGAATACTATAAAAATGTGAAATTTCCCAAAATTATAAAACATTTGCAATACATATTGTTTTATACATCAACTGTGGCTACAACAATCAAAACGCTCTGGATTCTCCTTTTAATTTTTAATTTGAGTCCGACAAAACTGGCATCTGGAGAAAAGGTGGAAGGCCTGATATACATTCTCTCTTCTTTTGTAATTTACTATGTTCAAAATGTAATTGGAAAGCATTTCCTGCTCACAGTCATTCGAGTTAGTTGGAAAATACAAAATGAAATACACCAAACGTATTGCAAAAACCAAACATTTTGTAAAAATGTGTTGAATTGGACTATTGGTAAATCAATTCTGCTAATAATGTAAGCAATGTTTTTAAATAAAAATATTAATTTATAGCACCAAACTGACTTGTTAAAAAGTCGAATACAATAGTCTAATAAAAGATAGAAATCAATATCAAAACTATTATATAATATTACAAAAGATCAACAAAACAAAGTACATTTTAAAACGTTTATTTCATTATTTTAGGACCACCATGTCTTTCAATGTATTTCTGTATAGCTGCCGTATTTTTGACAACCCAAACTACTACATGTTTGTCTACTCTTTATTCCGCATGGATAACTCCATATTGTTCTTTACAACGACAATTATAGAATATGGTTATTGCCTTACCGTATTTACCTCACAAGTTTTTATAATTTCTGCCATAGCGTCATTTTCGTATGGAATATCCCTATGTTTAAAACACATGCAAATATTCTTGCAGCAAAACATTATTAACCCCCTGCACAATGGAAACGGTCGTAACTCTACTCAGAAAAACCAAAAAGAAAGAGCGATTCAAACTTTTGTCTTTCAAGAAGAAATTACAAAAATTATTTCATTTTGCAAACAACTGAATCTGCTTGTTAATGAATTTAATCAGTGCATGGCAAATTTAATTTGGTGGTTCAAGTTTTATTTGTTTTTTGTAGTTTGTTGCGACACGTACTACATATTTTTGATTTTACGTCTACCTGGCGATACATACTGGACGGGTATTATTTGGTGTACCTTCGACCTTAGTATATGTATACTCTTTATATCCTTATTAATTAAAAGCGCTAGTTGTGTGTCGCCTGCATCAGCAGACATTATTTTTCAAATAAGAAAATCCATAGCAAATGTTCCAATGAAAACTTGGAAAAGAAAAGCATTGAATTCTGGTCTGTCGTCCGTACGACATATGGGAATTCGCATTGCATTTTGCACCGCATTACGCTCTCAACTTGGAGAAACCTTAATAGATCTGACTGACAAAATTGTTGGTATAGCCGTATTTTAATGAAATATTTATCGCAATTAAACATGATTTTAAATTAATCAAATAAAACAGTGGTTAGTTTTAGGTATTAGTTTAATGGTTGTTTTGCAACGTACTTTGTAATAAATCACGTGTTTGCTCGTAAAATATATTGTACAATATATATATAAGTATTTCATATATTTTAAGGAATAATAGTTTTATTTCACTTGGTTTTTGTTTCTAACACCAATATAAGTAAAAACATTTACAATCGCTATATGCGCGTATATATACTCAATACTGTACGAATTAGCACCCGAATATGTCGTGTACTGCAAGTTGAAAATAGATACATATTTTTTCAATAATAATCCAACTTAATTTGTATCTTGTTAGAAAATCAATAGTATTAGGCAAGGCAAATGACGAAAATCGTAATGCAAATATATAAAAAATTAATACGTACCAGTACACATTCTATTTTTGATTATTCATACCATATAGCTCATTCAGTTTAGTGTTCTACTGCATACTGGAGAGGTTGTCCATCGGTTGGGTCTCCTGTATTTCGACTGAAACGGAATTACGGTGATTTTTGTATAACAAAATATCGGACTTTTTATTTCTTCTCAAATGCCATAGTCAGTGAAATACTTTTTATGATGTTGTTTTACACACAGTTAACTGCATTTGTTTATCTACGTGAATCACTTAATGCAAGACTGATTCTTCTGTCAGCTGGAACTGGAACCAACTGACTGAAGTGGATGTCTTCAAGCGGCTATTGGGGTACTGTAGATTCGGGATTCAAAATGGCCCCCGTCTACAGTACCGGTGAATAAGGCCTATTAGAGTTAAAAATATTCTTAGACAATTTTTCTGGGGCTGAACATTATTTGTTTAAGTCGTGTTTGTTTATACGTTCATGCTTTGTTTAGCCCTAGAAAAATTGTATAAGAATATTTTTAACTCTAATTAACATTCTGCAAAGAAAAATAATTTTCCTTAAACAAATTCTACAGCTTTCGGGAGTAAACCCCCGCTAGGATTAACTATTGTTCTAGGGTGACTTGGCTTGTTCTTCGCACTGATATTTCAACTATTCCCGTTTGTAAAACGGGGCTTTTTTCCTATTATATACTGGCATAGTGGGGTAGCAAAATCATGTAATAAAGCCCAAATTTGAACTCTGCTATCAGTACAAAAAGCTCCTAAACTACTCAACGGATTTGCACGTAAAATATGTCCTAATAAGAATTAAACTAGCAGTCTTTTCGTTGCATGGTACTTCATTTCTGTTAAAAAATTTATTTATTCTCATAATGACCTAAACAACGGCAGCTAAAATTTCAACTGCAGCTGAAAGTAAATGAGCTGAAAACTGAAATCGATTCCACATTTATTAACCGACGGGTAAACCCAGGTAGTAAAAATAAGTTTATTTATTTTCATACCAAAAGGTATGTACTACTCAACTCAAGGCAGCTCAAGATAACACTGCACAGCCATAATCTACCAGCAAAAAGTATCTGGAAGTAATTGCAATAATTGATTGACAAAATGGCGCGAATTGATTAACATTTATTTTTAAAATGGAGAGATTGTGAGTAAATAGACTAAAATTTTGCATACCGATTTCGTGCAGTGGGTGTTAGCAAATTTGTGTCCACCCTGAACAGAAATCAGGCGAAAACGAGAGGGAATTTGAATACGTAATTGCCAGCCTTAATTGTCATACATTCAGGTAAAACGTATTACATAATTCAGACAAAACTTATTACATAATTCAGGCGAGGTATAAATATTGGAGATAAAATTAGGTACTAAAAATTGATAACGTTACTATAGTTTATCTAGGTGGTAAAAAGCAGCTGCTTACTTGGAGCAGCTCTTTCAATGTAAATAATTCTGAGTTGCAAAACTTATTATTAATCATAGTATTAATCATAAAAGTGCTGGTTGTGTGTCGCTTGCTTTTTCATGCATTATTTATCATTCTCAAATAAGAAAATCCTTTACGTATATATTCATATGAAAACTAAGAATCTGAAATTGTCCGTACGACGCATTGGAATTCGTACTGCATTGAGCACTGTAATACGCCCTCAATTTGGAGAAACGTTAATAGATCTGACTGCATTAAAAAATTTCATCATCATCGGTTTGGTAATAAAATATTTTGCGTTTTTCATCTATTTTTCATCAATGGAGCCCGCCTGCCCTTCCAATTGTAGTATCTTCTAGTTGTAGCAGGGGTATCATGGTGTGGCTATATATGTTAAGTAATCGTTCACTGTCGAACTTGTCCACTGCTGTGACGGCTTTTCATGCCATAATGAAGTAATATCATTATCTATTAAATTCCCTAATGCCTTTGCGTTTGTTAAGGTTTGTGTGTACAAACAACCTGATTCTCCCCTTACTGAATGCATGTGCTCATAAGAATGGAATCATTTCTACAGGCGTTTGAATGAACTAGCAAACCATATAATATCTATTTTAAATGAAAAATTTTCAGAAATAGTATTCCTAGGTGATTTCAATGTTGACATTATACTACAGGGTGTCCCATTCATCGGTTACGCTATTTAATACATAGGTAGTCCTTGGACTACTCATGTATTCACCTTTTTTCGCTCTGTTTTGCCTGTTGAAATTTGAAATTCGCTGGCCTCCGAGGCCAGCGAATTTCAAATTGCATCAGGCAAAACAAAGCGAAAGGACTACCCATGTATTAAATAGCGCAACTCAGGAGTGGTAGACACGGTATAATTATTACATATAACTTAGTAATTGTAACCAATCAAGATCAGTATATATAGCGTAAGTATACTATTCAATCACATGAGCTTTTTTTAAAAAATCGTGGCCTTCCCCTATGCTCGGCACCGATAGGGACATGTTTCGCCTCGTCTGGTACATTACAAAGGTTATTCAAAATAGCAATACCCATGACATGTTTGCAAACAAAGCTTTTTAAAAGGACGGCAAGAGCATTACTCGGCATTCTTTGTTTTGACCACTGTTGTGAAATGCGAAGCACTCAATTTATAAATTTTCCAATTGGGAGTCTTTTACGCAAGGTTCCTTCCTTCTTAATAATATCATTTCCATTTTCCATGCACAGTGCATTCTAAGTGTATGCCTATCAAAAGTAGTATGCATTGAACTTATCTTCTTATCTGTTAGGTATGAAGGGTACATTATCTATTTAAATACTCCTTTATACGCACATGCATACTTATATGCAATACAATACACACACAGGCCACGATTTAAAAAAAGGTTTTGGGGTTGAATAGTATAGAGTAGTTATGGTATATATGACTAATTATAATTATTAAACTAATTTTATTGTTTATTTTAAATATTGGGAACTTTCGATTATGCATTGGGGAATAAAATGTTTCGCGTTGGCAAAATTAAGTCATTCACAGCCTTGATTTAATATTGGGTAACTTTCCTCTAAATATAGGGGCGGTTAATTCACAGCCAAAATGTAATATCATGAGAAATTAAGGTACAACTCAATTTGCATATTATAAAAAGCGACAAATTAGTTGTGGCTATTTTATGATTTTAATTTTATGTAATTTACCATGAGCCATGGGGACACTTAAGCAATTTCCCACGAAAGTTGTGGCTTGGGGACAGGGTGACAGGGCCGCAACTAGGATTGCTTAATGGGGAGTGCTTGATATGAGACGAGGTTTTATTAATATCACACCACCACAAACAAAAATGGATTAGAGATATTCAATAGAGTTATTCTGTCAGCAAATTTCTCCTGTCTTTCTTGCTGTACATACATATTTTATTTTTAAAAGCAGAAAAAACTGTTATATCTGTAATTCATCTTTCATTATTATGACTGTATTATTGACAGTAGTATACGCTGAAATAACAAACGTCTTAACTACATGCCTACTGCTGTTTTATAATGAATGCACAGGATGTATATAGGTATTAGGTACTAGAGCGTCTAGAGGGTCGCCTTTTTCCAGCCCAACCCTATCCGGCTCCTCCAGCATGGCAACCCAACCCAGCCCTAACCATTCGATTTTATCTTTTATCCAACCCCACCCAACCCTGACCCAATTTTC
>JAQFYB010008055.1:0-10166 GCA_034694085.1 Pogonognathellus longicornis
TAAATAATTAGAATACAAAATTTCATATTCGTATGTTGAAAAATAAAAAACCCCTCAGCGGCAGTCAATCGGTGTTTTGAAAGCTAAAGCCTCATATGTGTATTACCTTTGAAAGTGCATCGGGGATGGTGTAGGAAGAAAATTAGTGAAGAATGAAAATTTTACTTTGTATGAAATTTAACGAACAAAAAGATATTTCTATTTTTTAAAAATCAAATTTCTGATAAGCAACGAAACTTTTTTGTTATAGTCCAGATGATGAATTTAGACATTTAAATTAAAAGTTTCAGCGAGATTCGACCAGGATTATTCGAAATATTGGCTGTTCGTCAACCGACATAGCATTCACCGACCGACAGCAGCTTCCCCTACTGAGGTCGAATGAAGTTTAAACAACATTGCAGGGTAGAAGTAGATTACAACCACAGTAAACAAATGTGGAAAAGGCTAAGAAAAAAATCAATTTATATTGTTTCTTTAAGTTGATTATTTCATTGCCAAAGTCAATGTTGGATGATACGAACTATTTGTCTTAGACCAATACAATCATTTTAAATATATTCCTATAAATATTTGTGAAGTAGAGTATAAAATGTTATCAATTTCACTTGAAATTGCAAACATATTTTTACTAAGCATACAATTTTTTACATTATATTAGTACTTTCATTTTGCCCTTCCTTATGTCAAATATTTCGGTGATAATACAGTGTGTCCCATTAATTGCCTACACTATTTAATCAATGTATTAAGTAGCGTAGACAATGAATTAGCCACCCTGCATGGCATTGAGACACTATATTATAGTGAATAGAGTCATGTAGTGAATAGTGAATTTTAGTATTAAGTGTCATGTAAATATAACATTGTGCTCTCTTTGTCGCAGCCACTCTACATCACCATGTAAAGTAAATGGTGTAATAAATTATAATAAATAAACTATTGTCTATGGTTAGGTTTAATACTAACTAGTACATTCGTTCAATTAAACTGTCGTTATTTACATACACACCTATAAACCTATTGAATAAACATTGGCAAGTATTTGCTTTACAATATTGCCTTAATACTGATTGTGACAAAAGCTTACATTTAGATTAGGACAAGCCTTTATTCATTACTACAATCTTCTTGCTCATACTGTCCGCGACAATTCATACTACTAAATCTGATAAAACTTTGAAAAAATAGGAAAATAAAAGTAGACACTTTTTAATTTTTTGCCTTACCATTTTCAACTCGTTTAATCCAAAGTATTCGAATTAGGGATGGCAGATATTATTATTTTAATTTATTCCCATTTTGAAACGAACTAAAGTTAGGTGATTTTTTATTCATATTCCTAAAATTCAATCCAAACGTAATAATTTTATTGAATTTAATATTTTCGTTGTGTTCTTGAAAGAGTCTCGTATTAATATTAAACGATTCTTTCAATATGAAATTGAAAGTCAACATTGACGGTTTATTAAATTACATTTTAATATTTTGTTATTTATTATCAAACGCAATATTATTGGGTTATTGTGAGAAAATGATTTTAAGGGATTTGGTACAATTAGAAAAAGGTTGTCATGTAAATTTTATATTTTACAAGAACATTTCCATTGATGCGTATTCTGAAGTTCCATCCATGTTGAATCTACTAAAGGATATAAATATTCCTTACACATTTACACGCATGGATACCCTGGAACATCACTTTGCCAAAATATTTAATTGTTCCGAGAATAACTTTAGCGATATCAGCTACAGAATAATGTCCGACTACAATCGAATAGGAATTATAAAAAACTCCACCAACACACTATGTTATTCTCGTGAAGTAATTTTGAATGGTAAAGTGTCTTCTCCGTTTTTATATTCTCGTTTTAATTGCATTGCTCATATTTTAATTGGAATTAATGCACGTCGCAGAGTAGAATTGTTAATTACAGACTACCTTATACCCAGTTTTATTTATCCACGTAATAATGTAACGGTCCCTTGTACCGCCGAGACTATTCCAAAAGAGCATTGTTACTACAATCATGCGCAGTACAACAGAGTGCATATTGTGAAACAAAATGACGCTGAAACCCGGGCATTTTTGAACGATATTAACAGTCATTTTCATCAAAATCTCTCCCTGACATTTTTTGCTGTCAACCAAGTAACTCATTTGATTCATTGTGCTAACAACAAGTATACGTCAGTCTATTTTCTGGTGCGCTATTTTAATTTGTACGATATTATTGACATTACATATAACATCGAAAACGGCACACTGCAAAAACGAAATCAAAATTTAGACAAAAATACACTGAAAACTACAATAGATCTCACAGTCAAAAAAAGTAAACTAAAAACCGATGTTTTCAAAAACTATATATTATCAGATTGCTTCATAATGGAAAATATAAATGCAATGTCATTTAGAAAAGGAATAACTCCAACAGCATCCTTTGTTATCGTATCAGCAGTTTTTCAGAATATAATAAATGAATCAATTGTCAAATTATGTGATGATGGAAGTTCTTTTGCGCTTTTAAACACTCCAAGACAAAACGATAAAGAGCTAGTTGAAATAGCCAGAATTAGTTTTGAACGTGACCGCCACCTTGCATCTACTTATATATCGGTAATTCCAGTCAAACTCGTGTTAATTAATTTTGTCTCGTGTCATTCATTGGAAATGGAAGAAATGATATCATTTCAAGATTATATTTTGCCCTATCAGTATTCTACGTGGATTGGCTTGATTGCAACATTCTTTGTTGTAACCTTCACTTTACAGGCCATTACGATATTTCTGCGAAACGTCTTTCCGAAAATTTATTCGAAGATTCCTGCTTTTGTTTTTATTTATTATGCATATTTGTTAGAAATTAGTCTTTCTGTGCCTAAATTTTTGAGAAACAAAATGTGGTATAGACTAATATCGGGAACATTTTTACTGATGGCAATTATTTTAACGAACGGCTATAAAGGGCTCGTTATTGTTGATTTGACCAATGAAAGACAATTTCAGAAAATTGAAACCATCGATGATTTGGCAAATTACAGTATCAAATCAATTAGTCCACTCTTAGCAGGAATGGACCGAAACGGCTTGCAGTTAATGAGAGAATCTGTGTTCTTTAATTTTTACTCACAATTCGACTCTCAGAAATTGTACAGGGAATTAGCCAAAGACAGGACAGAGCGTTTCAAAAATGAAACGCCTGAAACAATGAGAAAAGCTGTTGAATTTTGTAATACAGTGCCAAACTGTAAAAATTATTACAGCACTTACTTTACTTTTTTGGAAGGGTTTATCACAAATGGCAGTCGTCAACGGGAGATAATTAAAGAAAATCACGAAATACGCCCGGATTTCTTTTCGAATACCCCACAGCAATGGATTTCGAATTGTAACAATTCTGCCTACTTTGATGACATAAGCCATATGCATTGGTTCTTTAACGAATCAGAGTGGCAATTTAAAAAACAAAAAATAGTTCTACAACGACGGTTGTACTTTGGAAAACCGGATAAAGTCATTGATAAATATTCATTCAGTATTACAGCTTTATTTGATTCCGGATACCAACTGCTTTTTAGACATTATACATCTAGAATGCACAACATAATACAATCTGGAATTTATGCACAGTGGGAATATTTTATATCTAGACGAAATTTTACAATGTGTAAGAGTTGTACTGAAAGAACACAACCACCAAGATCCCTTGGGTTAAGAAATTCCAATATTGCAAGTATTTTCTATATACTGATTATTGGTGCATTTGTGTCCTTATTTGTACAATTTGTCGAGATTGGAATTGTCGTTATTGTTAAATGTAGTTGGTGCAATACATTGTGTATTAATTAAGTAAGACAATTATTACTTAGCCGTAATTTCCGTATTTGAATATTTATGACTTAATTATAATGGGTTCACAAAAATATTGAATTGTCCATATTAATCCGATCATGAAAAAAGTATGACGTAGTACATAGCCTCATTTAAGTCGTTCATAACTAGTATGACCCCATAAATAATCTTATTTACGTCAGCTATAGACAAGTGTAAAAAAGTTCTTGAAAAAATCATGTTTTAATTATTGTTACATTGTAAGGATTAATAAATAGGGCAACAAGTCTAGCAATTAATTAACATCAATCTGGTAGACTTTGGTAACACTCTTAAGCCTACCACATTTCCTTTTCTGACCTAATGGTATATTTTAACTGATAAAGGAAACTAAAAATATTACAAAGAGGATATTTCAATGATATTTTTTAACATGTAATTTTTCTGAAATATTAGGCAAGCATACGTTGAATTAATCCAGTCATATGTCTGTAATTTCATTTCTACGTCCACAATTCGAAACGCTTCAATTTGCTAAACTACAGCTCAACTAAACGGACCATTTTTAAGAATACTGAGGTGAATGTATCAAAAGTAACAGAGAAAATGAACATTATTATTACCTGCAAGTCTCCATGTAAAGCAACTGAGTTCAGGAAAATCAAAAATTATCATTTCGCGGTATCAGTTCCTTCACCTGTAATATAGGACCAAAGAAGCCTGCCTGAGTTGAATAAAGACATAAGGGATAAAGTAATTGAGTTAATTCAAGGTGTAGTTTAATTCCAAAGTTGTGAACCTATGGACGCAATAACTATTTCCTGATTTTTATGATTTATTTCATTATGAACAGAGTAATGATTCTTATGAATACATTCATAATTTTTATGAACCCCTTAAATAGCACCAATATTTATTACCGTATTTCTTCCAATAAAAACTCCCGGCGTTTACCAGCTGCAGGCATTTTTTAACCCGGCGTTTAATGCCCTGTCAGGATGAGACTCCATGTATTTTAGTGAGGAAATCTCAAAATACCCCCGGCGTTTAATAGAGGCCGGCGTTAAAAAGAGGTACCGACTTTTATTGGAAGAAATACGGTATTGGGTTATGTTTTTAATTTTGCTATATATTTCAATTCAAAACAATTCCTAATTTTCAGCAAAGTAATAAATGATTATTTTTGAAGAAACAAATTCACGTTTTATTATTTAACTTTTTTATTGTTTTACTTTTTCACAAAAAACATCAAAGTTTACGGATGAATAAATCTATGCCTTAAGTGAATGTTGATTAGAAAAAAAATTAATTGTAATAAACATTATAAATGAACATTGACCATTAGCTCCTAGCGTTACCATATGGTAACTTGAAGCTTTTCGTAGAAAATTAATATAAAATCTAATATGTATCAGCCTTGCAAGCTCCCGCGAAGGCTCAAAAAAATTTCCCTTAATTAAACTATCTGCATGGAAATTTTCATGCCAATCGTTGCAGTGTGTGATTTTCTATGAAGCTTCAAAGCCGTTCGGGCCATATTATTACCGGATCTAATGGGTTATAAGTTATAACGATTTTCTCGCAAGGGAAACCCTTCTAAACATGTTTCGTTGCAACAATACTGCCACAAACCATGTTTGGTTGAAATTCAATAGCACATTGCATACTCATATTGAAAAAGCATAGTAGAAATGCATAGTAGAAATGTTGTTACGGCAAGATTGCAGAGTACAAAATTACTTTGCTTGGAAATGTAATTTAATCCATAATGATTTTAAACATAGAAAAATAGTATAATGGCTTGGTGGATTCAATTTAGTAAGGGCCGTCATAAAAGTAAGTTTTCTTCTTAATGCTAACATTATCTGTATCTTGGTATTTGTATTGTGATTTGTACCATTCAAATGACTTGGGTCTTACAGTTGGGACGGAATCTTCTAATTTTTTTGGAGGAAGAAAGCTGAGTTCAACTTGAGGTTCCTTCATTGGGGGATTTCTAAATTCTTGTTGCGAAGTACCCGGAGTTGGCTCTTCTGTTGAAGGTTTAATTGTCTCCTCCGGAACAGCTTCCTGATTGTCCGTGTTTGATTTTAATTTCGGCTTTTTTAAACGCTTTGAGGCAATTAAATCTGGTTCTTTAACTTCTTCTTTTAAATCCTGATGTTCTTTCAATAATTTCTTGAAATCATTTTGAAGCTGCAAAACGTCGTCCAGGACTTTAGTTTGAGATTCTTCTGGTTTGCCTGGATTCTTGGAATTCTTTTCTGCATTGTGTTTCAAGCTTATTTCAAGCAAGGTAACCATACGCTCTGATCGTTGTAGCTCGTCCTTCAATTTTTTCTATAAGCCATAAATTCGCATTATGAATATGAATATTGACAGCTCTATTTATGAATTGGAATTAAAGTTAAAAATATCTAAAAATAAATACTCACATTTTCGCTACAAAGCCATGCCAATTGCATATCCTTCTCAGACAAAAGTTGCATATTCCGCTCCTAAAGAAGACAGAATAATGATAATGCTCGTTTGGTTTATACACTAGCATCGTATTAAAATTATTTTCACGATTTATTATATTTTTAATTGATTTTTAGTTGCACGATTTCAATCGCGTAAGTAATAAAAATAGAAATCCCAGGTTTTTAAGAAAAGCTACTGTTTATTAAACATATTGTGCAAGTAGCTTTCATTTTAAGAGTGTATATAGTAGTTTATCCAGCAATTTAAGAAAGCTGAAAACAGCATTAGGATTTTTGGCAATTGTTGGGAACCGCTGTGTTGGGTTATATTACTTTTTGTCATTCCGCAATAAAAATTTTCATTTGGCTATAAAATATTTTAAGAATATTGTTAAGTTTATTAATAACACACTTACAAACTCATTCCAACTAGGAATACTTGGCATGCCTCGCCATGGATATTCTGGGCCAGTGTGTTGACAATTTTCGGAAATTTCATGTCGGTTGGGCATGGAATTCATAAGCCCTATGGAAGATAAAAATATCAGAGTAATTAAAATATTGTTTCAATATTGTAAGCGTCAAAGATGCAGAAAAGAATTTTTCGTCACAAAATGCATTTAGAATTTATTATTTAGATATTATACTGTCAAATGTTGCATATATTTAAAATATTTTTAACAATGAGTAAAATAACCAGTGTAAAATCTAAGGGCAATAACAAGAATATATAAGTGATTGTAGTTTTAAATAACGTGAACATAATTTGACGACTAAAATGTCATGCTATTCGCCCACGAACACATTCGCAATACTAATGAATTAGTCAACTTGTGTGAGAAACTTTAAAAAAATTCGAAAAACTTAATTGTGCATTTTAATTTATAAGAACTGTACTTCTCAAAAATAATATTATATTGTTAACAATTTAAACTACTTGTGTCACAAATATTTTGGTTGTATGTTAAATTTTGTTTGCATTTTTCCACAAAATGTTACCTGGATTTATGTCTATATATGCAGATGTTGAAGCACTGCAACAGCAAAATTTGTGGCCTTGCATGATTATTTGTAATGAAATCGTTCAACAAATAAAATTATGTTCTACTTTAGAAATAAATAATATTCAAGTAGAAAAACAATTTTTCACAAGCGGAGTTTTAGAGATGTGGATGATATGAATGACTGAAATAAACTGCTCATGAATTTTGAATGGCTGTTTTATGCTCAGTGTTACGCACCCTCAAAACAATAAACTATAATGCTATACAAATGGTAGAAAAATAGATTCAGAACCCGCAACTGTTAAGTAACATTATTCGGTTTAGTTTATTTTTGTACTGAGACATTAAATATACTTTGTCATTGTCATGTATAAAGCTATTGCAATTGCCTTCGCCTCTACTTGTGTACAAAATTGTAGTCGACGATTGTACATTTAGTGATAAGTAATTATTTTAAGCGTTAGAATATTACTAAATAATATATATGTATCCATCTATGTATGATATAAAATGTAACAATAGCCTAATTTCTATAATTTCCATGGCTGTCTGTTTAAACATAAACTTCACGGCTGAAAATATTTTAATCCCAGCTGAAAGCTGAAGCTTACGTTCACTTCCTAGAATGCTGACCAACGAGTGTTTCATACGTTATAATCAGGAATTGTTCATAGGATTGCAATGGTTTTATTTCATTGAATTCTGTGTTATGTGTGATTTGCATGACAATAGTATTCTTGTAAGAAAGACTAAGGGCAGCAAGCTTGGTAATATGTAATACAAGTAGCTATCTTAAGGAATTAAAATAACGTAGACACAGTCACCAACAGGGCCGTACCGAGGGGGGATGCTTAGGGGCTTAAGCCTCCCCCAGGATTTCTAAAGTTACACTAGATATTATTAGTATTTTTATTGATCATGGTAATGTTATAGGAAATCAATCAATATATAAATACATATTATGTGTTTCTCACCAATACTTGTAGCAAAAATTCTGAAAAATAATTATTTTCCCAAAAAATTATAATTTTTTTTGCGATATCCGCGAATTTTAAGTATTTTTTGATCTTTTTTCCCAAATTTGCTCAAATGTATCATATAAAAATTGAAAAATTGTTCATATTTCATATGGGTAATAACATTTTGCCATACATTTGCAGCTAGCCTCCCCCAAAGAGAAATCCTGGGTACGGCCCTGGTCACCAAACAGGGTAAATTGGTGTATAATTGAGGATTGTATACATACACCGTTTATTTACATGAACATTGTTGGAATTGGAATAAATATATTCAGAAAAAACAAAATTTGACATTCATTCGTTTCGAAGGACGATATTAGATTCAAGACGAAGAATAGTCTACATGCGAATCATGAAAATAGAAAATGTCAAGGGGAATTGAATATCAGTTCATATTTTGATTAAGCTTTATAAAATGAAATGTGCCCACTTCAATAAAATATCCACAGTTCTACAATTATGTATATTTATGTTTGCTTGATAATAAGTATCAACATAATCTCGAATCTCAAATTCAATGAGGAAGTTAACATTAGGTGTATTCAAAATTATAATTTTTTACTTATTAAGTGTACGTACAGATATATCCAATTTTTCACTCAAGAAATTGTACCAAATCCCCTTGTTCACTTATTACCTAAAAACTCCCAATATCTTACTGCTGTACACCATTGACCAAGGAGGTGGATGCAATTATTCACAAATATACATTGCAAAGTTTTAATCAGGGTTGAAAATCCGGGAGATATGGAACTACGGACATTTACGGAAAAATACGTATTTTACGGGTACCAAAAAATCTTATTCCGTATGGAAAAATACGGAAAAACACGAAAAAACAAGGATAATCCTACTTAATCAATGTATAAGACATGAACAAAAGTTGTGCACAAATTACAACAATGAAAAAAATAAAATCTAATATTCGAGTACAGAGCGATTGCCAATTAAATGTTGTGTTAATTGAAACCTCATATTGTATAGCATAATAAATGCTTTATATCAGCTTTTCCCATGTAAATAGTGTGTATAATATATTGTCGATTTTGGAATCTTCCATATTTTTACGTATTTCCGTATTTTTACGTGTTTATCCATATTTCCCGGAACAGACATGCTTACGTTCCTGGAAATGCCAACCCTATGGTTTTAATACTACAATTATATCAAAGACTTATTGTATTGTACCAATAATATCTATAATATTTTTTTAGTTTGATTGTCATTTAGCTTACAAATTCATTTACATTTTAATATTATATGTAAAATTATAATTAAATGGACGTCGTTTGATGACTTTACTAAAATAATACGGATATTATAATATAATATTAATTTTTTCTAATTTGTACTATCACTTTTGGAATAAAATATGTTGCTTTGAACCCAGAGAATATATATTAAAAAGCACCTGCACAAAACTATAATATTAAATATTTAAAATATGTGAATACTCGTTGTGCTCTAAGCATAGTAAGATTATTGACAAACCTAAAATATTAATACCTGCCTATGTGACAACGAAGGAAACAATTAATAAAATAGGTAGCTTAATTAATTTTGTTACTGCCAATTCTACAGTGTGCATGTTTTTATGTAGCTACTAGTGGTGGCAAGGAATCCAGATTTTTTGTATAGAAGTATCGAATTGAAACCGAGTTCGAACCGGCAATATTCGAATCGAGTTCGAACTGAACTTAAAAATGTGTACATTGTCTCTACAGGTCTAGTAGCCAGGCGCGTAGGGAGGGGGGTTGCCCAGGTTGCCTGGGCAACCCCCAAACTTTGACAGCTTACACTAGATATTGACGTTTTGTGGAAAAACAATTATAATATACTAAATAAT
>JAQFYB010008056.1:0-10166 GCA_034694085.1 Pogonognathellus longicornis
TACAGATACTAAGTCTCCCGATGGTAGCTGTTGACAGGAAAAAGTAGCAAATGCTAGCTATTCCTTCCTTTAGTAATTACTGTCTAAATCGACGAAATCAATTTAATACCCATGCATCCATACACAGTATCATCCCATTTTAATATGATAGTATGAAAATGCTTTGTATGTATCAATAGACCATTAGTAACTAAACTATAGTAAAACGTTCCTGCCAATTAGTAACATCGTTTGAGTCATTAGTGATTTGATTACTGTAGTATTCTTGAAGATTTTACATAAAATTCGTTTCTTGACATTTGAAGCGGTTTGATTGTAAACAAAGAGGCAGCTAGGGCTAGGCGTAATTGTAATTGATCCATGAAATGGGTATACTCCATACATATAATATAGACTAGACATACACTACTACTATAAAACACAAAGCAGTAGAACATACACACACATTTGTTTATACACATACACACATAGACTTTATAGACAGTGAGACACAGAAAGCTTACGAATTTCTTTATACTAGAGTTTGGTTACGTGATATGTTGGATAGTGGTTCGAATCAAGAAGGCAAACAAAATGCCTGCCTACTTTGTTTATGTACCGAGAAGCACGTATTTAAGTATTGATATTGGATAATACGCTTTCACCTCCTTCTTGCTCAAAGTTATTCATTTCTGACGTGGCTAAATGCTTAGGTAGTACATACATAGTATGTAGTACAATATGTCTAGCAAGCATTCAATATGGTTTGCTAATATGTATTGTGTCTACATAATAATAGGCGTTTGTGATTAGGTGTATGATATTTATACAGTACCTAGCGTATTAATGTTTTATGTGTAAATATGAGGGTTATATAATATGATATGCACTCATGAGTTATGAGACAGCCGTCAGCTAGCTGAAAATGTTTACAATGCACTCTCCCATAGTTCTCAGGTTACTAATTGCGTATATATGACTTTCCTTCTTGTCTTTTTATGAGAGCTCTGCATACAGCCAGAACACGCAGATGTATGTGTTCATCCTTTCAGAAGAGCGTCTATTTCATGCATTGCACAAGACAAGACATAACAAATGGAAATATCTTTATATAATTTATTATAATCAACTATTCACTTGATATTGTTCTGAATTGGCTGATGTAGGATAATAGTCATGGATTGCATGCATGTTGTGAATGTCAGTATTAAGCACTGCTACCATACAAACGACGCAATTCCATTTTCCAGTATTAGCAACAGCACAATCAGTTTTCTCATTCCTTCCAGCTCATTCCATGCAATTTTAGCAATCTACTACATGAAATACGATGAGATTTGTCTGTGTGTACCAGCAGTAGCTAATAATTGCATATAGGTACAGGCAGGTTGATTATACCATTTATGTACAACACACTACCTTGTAATTCCTCAAGGCAATTCCACTCTAATTTCTGTATTTCCAACGGTAAACAAAGTTAAACTGATTCACTGACATCTGTATAATTAGCATGGGTATAGATATCAAAGGTATCGAATTCCCTTGTTACAACGTAAGTGTGTAAGTATATGATGATGTATGATATCTATTAAGCTACACGATTGCAATCATCCTGTATTTTATGTTGGTATCAAATTACAATTAAATTTTTTCCTGGTAGTTCGTATGGGTATTTTATACTTTTACGTGTTTACGTCATACCTACTCTAAAGATAACTTTTTTGCAAATGCTTCGGATGAAAATGTCATCGTTTGCAATTTCTAAAAATTGATACTGTGCTATTATATTTATTTTTAGAACCGATAATTGCTGTAAAAATAGTTCTTGTGAAAAGCATTTGCTGAAGTATTTCGTAATAGAAGCTCACGTGACGCAGGTTATGAACGGTCTACTAAACACATTACCCTGAAACATTTTTTCGTACTAAAGTTCCAAAGGACTGAATACACACACGGTCATGTACTGCAAAGTTTAGCGTAATGTCAGCATTTTGGTAGATAAAGCCATTCAATCATGTAATCAAAGTACTATTTAGGAATTTTAGGTATACCGGTTAAACAAACGTATTCAGAACTGTGCTATAGACAGCGTTTATTTATTTTGTTTCAATGCTAATGTTGACCCACTATGTATGTGTGGCAGTTTTCATTCTCGGCATTCCCCAAGGCTTGACTCACTCAAGCTCGGTGTAATCATGCAATTTGAATAAATTAAAAATTGAATAGATAGGTTTCATTCACAGTGTGAAAGTCAAGTCAACTCAAGTCAAAGAACCAGAGCACCATCCCTGTCCCTGTCACACAGTATTAGTAAGTATCTCAAGTATTTTTACATAATCGGATTACGTACACTACTAATACCAGTATGAACGTCTAGATCTTTTAAAACTATTGATTCGTATGTATGGCACTCACTCATACTAACAGTCAGCAGACTTAAAGTGACGGTGACAAACTCTTGCGTCGTTATGTTACTGAAGTACAAAAATAACTACAAGGTATGCATTCAATATTCACCCATACTGAAACTGTCCAATAACTGTAAACAAAGAAGTGTATTATTAGTATCTGACACACACACACATAGACATACCTAGGATACCTCTGTGCCTAAATAAATAGCGGAAAAATTCCAGCTCCTTTCTGCGACTTACGTTTAACATTTTTTAGGTACCCAGGGAAGGGCAGGGAAGGCTGGTCTATGAGTGGGTGGGTATTTTTATACTGTGGTATGGTGTGTGCACTGAATCAATTTAACTTTTCATCAACTTACATACTTGAATATTTACTTAAGTTTATTTGCTGCGTAGTAAGTTATTTAGGTAGTCACACTCACTCTTTTGGCTTTAACGTATACAAAACTGAATGGTTACCTTGTAAGGCATCCTCTTTGAACTTTCTCTGCTTTCCCTATCTGTAGTGTTATGTATGTATGTGTGTCTTTCATTTGGTTTCACTTATATGTGGGGTATTGAAATCAAAGTAACTAAACTACGTATGAAAAGGACTGCGGATTCTTTATTCTTTCACGTGAAAGTTTCACATTGTAATCTAATTTCTATTTTCCAGTGAAATGTTTGGTTACATAAGAGTATGTATAGGTATACATAGATTAAATTTACAGTGTAAATTAAGAACATTAAGTAACTAAGTACATTTTCACTTTTGAAAGATAAAGTCAACAGTTTATTTTGTGAGGTTTCATTTAATTAGTTACATCTGCAACAGCAAATGGGAAACAATACACGTATTATTTGATAGTACTTCGTGATAAGAGTGTGTTTGAATTTGATAGTTGATGAGTGTCGTACAAAGCAATGCTTTTGTCTTTGGTTATGTTATTTTACTGGGTAGGTGTATGTAAGTATGATAAAAGAAAGTCGCAGCAGCAGCGTGGAACAATTATCGTAGAATGTCATGCATTTCTTGAAGGTATCGCATAAAAGTAAGTATGAATGACGAAAGGTTTTTGTCTTACACTTACATTGATTCATAGACAAAAAGGAACTGGAGAAATGAAATTCCGCGTAGATTGTAATGATAGAAATCAAAGAGGTAAAAGGCTTTCTATGAATTGTGTGAAAGTGCTGTATAGGGAAACCATTGAAACCTCAGGAAGGCAAGCAAGATGATAAAGCAAAGAAGAAAGGAAAAGAAACTCGAAAACCAATTCAAGCACACCTATGAAATAATACATAGAATCATTTAGCCTTGTTATTGATTTATTTCAGATACTTGACATAAACGCAAACGCTACATTAAAGAGAATGTAGCCAAGGCCGTATACAGAAATTGATTTCGGGGAGGACAAAATCCTAATATTATGTACAAGGTATAAATTACAAATGTTCATATAATCGAAAAACATTTATCCAGTTTTCGTCAAGTCAAAAAATGACAATTGATCGATTTATGACACTTTAATGGTAAAATATAAAAATAATATAGGATTTCCCGTGAAGCAATTGCCGTTTTCCCCCTCCCCCTGTTTATGGCCTTGCATGTTGGTGATGATAGGTAGGTAAAGTTAAGGTAGGTTGACTTGTCAAAGCCGAAACCATGCAATAAGTAGTAATTGGAAGCTTTGTTGGGAATATCGGATCCACGTAGGTAGGTATAGGTAGTGTGTCGGGTGTATCATATAAATCATATAACCTTGACTGACTTGTGGTGACAAAATAAATTGGTCTCGTTGCGTTGATAAGCTGCGATGAACAGCGTAGTGCACACATACCTCATCCTTTCTTATACGAAACGAACAATAACTATTTTGCTTGCAATATACTTTGTATAGGTAATACATACAACATCAGAGTCTACTTGGAAATTGGAAGTAATCTTCTAATGTATGTAGGTAAGCGTTTCTCCTGTGTTTGTGGCAGTAGACAGTTATTTCGTTCATGATAATGTCTTTCCACGTGTTGTTGAGTGTTATATTTGTATGGTCGGGCAAACCAAAGAAGTGTTATTTGCAAGGACACGAAAAGTTAAATGTTTCGTTTATGGTAAAAGGAATAATTTCTTAAGGAGATATAAAATATCGTTAGCAATGTTATTATTACTGAGGATTCATGTAGAATGTAATGGAAGTTTATAAGAGTAGGAGGAGGAATCGTGAGTTTTGGCAACACTACGTTACAATGAATGAACTCTAATTTGCAACAGTTGAATTGAGAACGTGATTTTATGGAAGGAGGATACAGCGAGTCACAGTACACAGTGCTAGGAAATTTATCTTGTGCATATGTACAGCTATACATAGTAAGGATAATAAAGAGGCAGTTATTATATGGTATAACTAAATACCCGGCTTAAATGGCATCTCCTTAGTTTAATCCGGGTTCATAACCATAATATATCACTTTATATTTGTACGTGGTGAGTTTGTCTTGTCCTCAGACGATTATGCTGATCAAAACTGAGTAAGCTTGCACTACATCATGTTGGCACGATCCGATACTATCATATTACTATGAACTTCTCTTTTTGCAAGTTAACTAATGAAATTTTGCAAAACCTGACGGGTCAGGGTCATGCGTGGGGTATAAAGTATGGAGATTCCAATTATGATGTTATTATGTGTAGTAGTATTGATTAGAAATGTCTTTTACAAATTGCAATTTAACTGTACAATGGTGTGCAGTACCTATTCAAGTTCCTTATGAACTTTCATGTCCTTGACCAATCAATATTTTCTTTTTTGTTCAATTCAGATATTTATGCATACCTATACATGAATGTTTTATTGAAGTTTCCTTACACGTGAAACTAATGCATACTTGAAAGGCTGAAAGAGACTCGTCCTTAAAAATAATGTTTGTGTTCTATAACAAGTTCTTTGACAAATAGTTTGATTGCATTCATTTTTGTTGCCAAAAGTTTTCCTTCACTTATTTATATCTAAATAAATAAATACTACTTTCTAACACGTTTGCTATGTTCAGTATTTCGTACTTCGTTGTTTGAATACGAAAATTAACCTTTTAAATCAACATTTTACATATACTACACACTTTACATATACTATATGTAGGTATACGAGTACAAAGTACAAATGTATACTAGTCATAGTACTATTTACACTTTAGTACCTAATAATGTCATTATTGTATTGTGTTAAAGTTTATGTATAATATATTTATAAGGAAACTCTGAAAGTTGTAAATTGTATTGACAATGTGACAATATAAATTCATGCTACAGATGGAAGTAGGGGAATGTAAAGTGGAACGTGAAGTTTAATTGTAAATTTCAACTTTTGTTAAGCGTGCATACAATGCATTTTATGAATAATTTGAAGCTTCCATGGATTGCAAGGTACAATTAAATCGAATTATTTGAAAACTCCTTGCTCTATTTACTGTTTGTTTTGATTTGAAAACATGAGCATCGCACTGAGCTGCACCATGTAAGTTTACTAATGCACTTATTAGTTAACTGTAAATAGTTTCAATGTTAAAGTTATTAGGAAGTAGATTGCGAATATAGAACAGTGACATGAGCAATAATAATTGTAGTGACACTATTTGTATTTTATTTGGCATTGACCATTTATAGTCAGGTCAGTAGGTACTTCGAGTAGGTACCAAATGTCTTTTGACATGTTAGTATTAGTTAAGTAAAGAATATTACTGAAAAACGAGGAATGAATGCTTTTCTCGTTAAATACAATTCTTCATGCTCTAAAAATGAACGTATATTTTCCCGTAAGAAGGATGAATATTCATTTCAATACGAGCTGAGCGACAAAATTGTTTATATTACATTGAGAAATTGAATATTATATTTTTGAAAAAAGTTATTATAACTCGAGAAAATGTGCAAGCTCACATGAACGATGGTTTAAAACGAGTTTCTAGATAAACAAAAGTTGAGCAATCCACAGTACGAATATCGTTAAAATGTTTTTAGTAGTAGCCTATTTGTAGTTTCCATAATGTGACTTTCACGAGATGGTATTATCCAAGCTTGACATCGCATCATGAATATAAATTAAACATGATACACTACAGTTCAACTCTATACACATATTAATAGGAAAAGTTTATTTGTTAGACTTTCTTACTTACTTCAGCATATGAGCACATTTACATTTCATATGAGTCAGAACAGTCAGAATGGCACCAGACGCCACATGGCACGGCTTCAAGCTAAATTTTTTAAGAGAGTCCGCAGTGTATTGTCTTATCATGCTAATTTCGAAATTTGTTGTTGCACTCAGCAAACGTTTATGTACCATAATAGTCTTAGGTATGTGCATATTAAGACATACATAAATAAAATGCAGAACTTATTTGCATATCAACAGAATTTCTTCAAGACTAGACAGATCCCTCACCAAATCCAATTTCATCATGCATCATATTATTATGATGCTTTTTGTTTCAAATAAATTGAAAATTCAACTAGGCATGTCAAAAATAAAACCATTATCAAATACATACATAGAAGATGTATGAGTTTTGGCCATTCTGATGGTAAAATGCTTAAGAAAATGTTTATATTATACTTGGTTGGAGACGAGAACAGTTTTACAATTATTCTTTTATGGAGCAACTGTCAGGAGACGAACGTGAATAGAATGAATGCATTTCATCCAAATCAAATGTGATTTGACTTTCCAATCGTGTATATAGCTCTTTACAAATTGTATTCACAATCTTTCAGATTTTCTATGACAAGTCGACAGCCTCTTTAACTCTATTACATACCTGCCAGTATTTATCCTCAAGATTGAAATTGCCCTTGAAACAAACAACTCAAACACTGCAAAATTGTATTACCATTTGCATTTGAAGGCATGTATTTTTCTAGAAAGTTACTATGATGCCTGACATGACTCTGGTATGGTAGTGTGGGAGTGGGATGGTAATAGAACTATGGAATAAAATTTGGCGTAGACACCTAAGCAGATTACCTACAAAATATATTTTATACAGATTTTTAACAAAGATCTAGTACCTATGTGGACTAAAGTACCTGTACCTACCTCTAGACATACACCATGCAAACCGTTGAATTACGTATCTATTTAAAAGGTTAGTTTACTATACCTGTATAAAAGTACTACAAACTAACAATAAGTATATTAAAGCTTAGTATTTAAGATAATAATGATTATACAGAAAAAGAGGCTTCTGTGAATATTTTATAAATGTTAAACATAAGATATTCAGACACATACAAGAAGCAACGTATTTTTACTCCAACTTAAGAAAAATATTATATCTCACACTGAGTGAGTTCTGTCCTCCCTTGGATCCGAACGAGTCAATGATTTATGTCGTTGTGTTTGAAAAGCATTGCTCTTAAAGTGTCAACATCAATAAGGGTGGATTACTCCAAATCCATAGGATAGGTCATAAACATTTCATGAGTGTATGCAAATGTCATTTTTACTACATGAATGTAAATATAGAATTTGCATAATATACATCGTACTTACCATCCTTCCGAATATCAAATAAGATGCCAGGCGGACGTGGTGAAAGTTTTGTATAGAGTCAAAAGTGTTTGTGCTGTATTCGTCATATATAAGTTTCTTGAGTGCACTGGAAAGGAGTTGCTTGTAAGGAGTCAAAACTCAAATTCCCTGTGAAAGGCAAACAATAAAAATACGTTGCGCATTTAACTGCATAAATTGCACATAAAATTGCGTTACAGAGTACCCTTTAAGTGCACCCACTACAATGCAAATACTTTTAGAAACATAAAACCTATACCTAGTCGAAAATTTTATTACTCAAGGTATTACCTAAGACTGAAAATATCTTTGACGTTTTCAAGTCCAATAGAATAGGCGTTTGATTTCCATTTCCATATACATACACCCGGACTCAATGATATTTTTATTGATATATTATACTGTGTAAACATATAATTTAATTTTGTCGGGTGCTTCCTAGAATGTATTTGCTTAAGGAACTGCGTGTAACGCGTTTTTAGAACCATATTGTTTTTATTCCTTAGGATCAGGAAGAAAGTTTCTTGGAAAGATGTTTCTGTCAGAAGGGATGGTAAATAATTCTACAATGACATTGAGAAGTTTGAAATATGGAAATTCGAGTTAATATTGGCCGCTGGGAATATTAGTAGGTGTTACTTATACATAGTGTTCGATTTTTGACATAGGTATTAGGCACTAACACTTTCTTCCAAAAATCTCGCATCTTTGTAGCTCGATACCTAATGGTTTGTCACATTAAATTAATGCAATGCTACGAGCTGCTTTTGCTATTAAAAATTGCCACGAGTCACCAGAATGTTAAAGTTTTTGTCGTATAGAACCAGTAGGAAGCTGCGGAAGTTCCTTTTCCTGCAAAAAGCTTTAAACAATGTAAAAAGCAAAGTAAAGGTAGGTATATAGTTTCAGTTTGGCTATTGATGAAGAAATATCATAGTATTAAAACTCTTTGGTAATTTGTGTCTCACGTACGTAAGTAAAACAAAATGAAGATGACAAGGATACAAATAGACATAAAAGTTTTGAGTCTGGAAATCAGTGTCTCTCTTCGTCTTATTTGAACTAAGTTTGAAGGTGAAAGTTTAATAAATGAACTTTGAGCCTCTCAGCCACATAAGTAACTAATTCTTCTTTTATGTACTAAAGTTTGGCGTGGTGGAAGGTTGCTATAATATTATTAGCATGAGAAAGCGACAATGCTTCTCAGCTGCATGTGTTTGTCATCAAATTTGAAATTCTCATATTGCTTTTTAGTCTCGGCTGCCAATGAAATGAATTTAATCCTAGTCAGCTTGTCATCTTTGAACATGTCATACTGCACTATGTATTATATTACGTGCTATAATATAATAGTAAAAGTAAAATCACATGACAATAATAATTATAATGCTGGATGCAGCTCAGCGTGAACTACACGCAGAATGTATTTGTCTTTTTCCTTTGAACTGCAGGAAGCGTAAGCCTTGTCATTAAATTTGTACACTTTCACAGTTTCATTAGCTTCCTTTGTGCTCATAGCTTACAAAACATTTCTACCGGCTTCCCATGGCTTGTTGGCTTATACAGTGTAATATTCAATTTTTCTTTAACTTTATTCATACCTACTAATAGTTTATAATATTACTTGCATGCTAAGGATATAGACATGTACACAATATAATGTTAGATCGTGGTTGTTGACGATGCAGATATATTTTAACACTGTAAGTATCTACTTACACAATGCATCTACCGATCTAGGCCTAGGTAGTTACATTTTGTTAGGAGTTTAGGAGCTTCTATTCAAACTTGTCGTAGATATATTATTTTTGAAACAATTGAATAGTTAGTATATTATACTGGTACCTTTGTGTAGTTAGTTTCATTTAATACTTACACAGTTATTTTCCAACCTACTAGTTGTTAGTAGACTGCAATGTTCTAGTATGAGTTAATTAATTATGTAACTACTTACTTAGCAGTTTTTGCAAATGAAAATACAGTCAGCTCTGTATATTTTTAAATCTTCTGTGTGTGTAAAACCTTTTCAAAGTTCTTTCTCTTTTGTATACCTAGCTAGACTTTTTGCATAAAGGTTTCTAGTTTCTGCCTATGTAAAAAAAATCTTGTTACCTGAGTTTATACCTCGCTGGGCTCCATTGAAATATAGTAGTGTTAATTGGGAGCATAGGCATAGCCAGGATTTGGTTCAGGGCGGGGGGGGGGGCAAGCTCAAAACATAAGG
>JAQFYB010008057.1:0-10165 GCA_034694085.1 Pogonognathellus longicornis
GGACGAAAAGTGGGCTGAAACGCTAGTAACATTCGATGACCTTCAGAGGTCAAACGGCTCGGTAACTTTTTTTGCAAGCCTACTAATCGTGAAAGCCCACAACATTATGAAGATGTGTGCATTTCAGCTCAATCGGACGAAAAGTGCACGGGCCTTCCATTGTGTGCGTCCACCTTTCGATAAACTTTTGTATGTGTGAAACTACTAGCAAGCTCAGCAGAGGTTTCTGATTCGCTGTCAAATTTGGAATTTACCCTATTTACTCTGAACTCGACCTTGGATTTTCACGAAATTGAAACAATCATAAAAAGTATAAATGGAAATGACATTATCGTTGGTTGTCTTTCTGTCAGCATCATGCACCGATAATTTTCAACTATAAATGAAAATATTGAATTGAAATGGATCTGAAAAGTGATAAACTTCTAGAAATACTTCCTTTTAACTTTTGCTCACGACACTTTAAACCAAGAAAAATATACCTATACAGGTTTCAAAAGTATGAAAAATGCTGGAAAAAATGTGCATTTAGAGATTTGGTCACTGCAAATTTTTAATTCGGATTTTTACACTTGAGGGGAAAGATTTTGTTTTTGAGTATAACAATAATTTTATTTTAATTGAAATTAAACGAGCCATTTAAGAATTGCATTGTAAGTATACTAGAATTAAAACCGATAAATCGGTCATTGAAAATAATGAATTAATTTGTAATTGAACTATGAATAAACAACAAATCGTTTGCTAATTTACCCTTATGTGTAACCTTTCCAAGCAAACGATATCCTTTCCCTTCCATAAATTTCTGCAGTTTGTCAATTCCTTCGCCGTGGGTGAATTCCACAGAAAGGGTCTGCAAAAGTTAAAGAGATTGTTACAAACATCCCATCCCCATAGTTACACAAGTTAACATTAACTAATTTACATGTCACTATAAGAAATATATGCATATAATGTATAATGTGCATCTCACGAATATCCCAAAAAATTCAATAGATTCGATAAAATGTGTTAACCTAAATTCATTTTTCAACAATACTGATTATTATAAATTAAAATTATATATAAGAAACTGTTTTGCAACAACTGAAACTATGTAAAACGAAATAAATTATGCCCACATAAGATTTTACTTATTACAGTACTTATCGTGATTATATAGTTGAATAAGTGTTATTCAGAAGTACCTTAGATTAGCGACCATTTTGATTCCTGAGTTTAGGATACCCGATATTAGCTTGAAGATATCATCTACACTCCACATTTTCAGCTGGACTTAAACCATAAACTGGGTATCTTAAACTCAGGAATCAAAATGGCCGCTAATTTAAGGTAGGTACTTCTCAATAACAATTATTAAGTAACTAGCGTAATATAATACAATGTCTTGACTAGGAGCAGTACCTACATAAAAGAAATTGAACTAAGTATGTAAAAACAGATGAATTATTATATTATTCTTATTATATTTTTACTCTTATTATTTATGCATTATTATATTTTTCGATAATGGTGTCATTGCTGACGTTCCAACCTTTGAAACGATTTCTTCGAACAACGATCTTAAGTTTAATGTTATTCTTTCACATACACACGTGCCAAATTGGAATCACCATATAGCTCAGTTTTACTCAAATTATCGTGTCGATAGACAAAAATATCGGTTGTACGTATAATAAGACCTCGTGAAAAGAGCAGTGTTAAAAACAAACAAATTGACAAGTGTTTTTTTTTCGAAAATCTAGAATTATTATGGCCCCCATTTCTACAATATAAGTGTAACCCAGCCCCTTTAGGCCACTTCAGTAACCCTGGTCATCAGGTCAACAAACTCAAACATTCGTACCTTAACAAATATTTCGTCGAAGGGCAGATGTTTTAGGACTTTCAATTCATCTCCTTCAATGTCTAAGCTGAAATAATCTACTGTCTTGATATTTATAGCTGAAAGTAAAGAGAAAAACGGAAAGCATTGAACATCTGTAAAACTTTCTTTTGTTTTGTTTGTTTCGCTTTCATCTTTTTCGCTAATACGTCCAATATTGAAATGCTGTTTGTATTGAACCTAGAAAATTAAATACGCAAATAATTATTAAAACATATTATAACAACATATACTATCAAAACTGGAGTAATTTAAAAAAATTAGCAAGGCAGTGTTTGAAGCCATTGATTTTAAATTACTTACCTCGTGCGGATAAGGATGTATAGCAAGACAAGCATTAACTGTGTAAGCCTTTCTATGTTTCGAAATAACCAATTCGTAATTTTTCGGATCACCTTCAATTAAAAGCCCCTAGATATCAAAGGTTATTATAAATCATAAATACATAATCCCGAAACGTATATTAAATTAGGTTTTAGCAGGAATGGAAGCGATTTTCCCATGTAAAAGAATGCACCCAACCCAGTGAAAAAGGGTCTTCACATCCTGCCAAGCAAGATTCCTAAAGAGAGCCTGGAAAGTTTCAGGGAGTTTTGTTTAACCTGGAAAACACCGGCTTATCGACCAGGGCAGAAGGCTGAAGAAGCCTTCGGGAGTCAACAGTCGAAGACTTCGGGAGTCAGCAGCCAAAGACTTGGGGAGTCAACAGCCGAAGACTTCGGGAGTCAACAGCCGAAGACTTCGGGAGTCAACAGCCGAAGACTTCATCAACCCGAGGCCCTTCGAATCACCCCCGGGAGGGGTAAAACACGTCCGACAGGGGTAAATCACCTCCGACAGGGGTAAATCACCCCGAAAATGGGATCGACAAGTTACACTGAAGTACAATAAATGTAGTTCGTACAGTACGAAGCCCTGGATAAGGACCACAAATGTGGTTTAGGGTCTATATTGGCAAAAAACATTTTTAATTTAAAAAAAATAAAAACATAATATTTTGACGTAAGTACTTCAAACAAACATTAGCACGTAAATCTATAATTTTGTGACACATAAAAACAATCAAAGGTAAATAGGTCACAGAGAACATTGAAATATTTTAAATCAAATTTTAAAAACCACAAATGTCGTCCTGTGAATGTTTTGTGTGTTAAATTTTAGAAATATTCCTGGCAAGTGCATTTTTCTATCCCTGGTTTTTAGTTGTGCAATAAGCGTCAAGAGTGGCTCATTTTCACCTACCGACCAACCTAACGTCTTTTCCATGAATAATGTGTTAGACCTTGTTTCCCCATCCAAAGCACCACATTCGACAAAGAATCCATTAGTCTGTTTTTAACAAAAGTAAACAAGTTAAAAATATCTTAATTCAACAATAACGTATTCACACTGTTACCCTTATAACTTTAAATTCTAAATCTATAAATTAATTTATTTGTTGAAGTTTTAATACACGTAATATCACTACGGGGTTGAAGTAAAGCAGTTGTTGCCTATCCCAAGTGGGATAGGTGGGATAGTGAGATTTGGGATAAAGTGGGATAATGTGGGATAAAGTTGCAAATTCAAAGGTTATATAGACTATAGGAAAGCAGAAAGTCTCTTCTTTCGATTAATATTGATTGCAATTCATAATTCAGTCTAGTACATGCAGTGGTACATGAACTACGTCGGTTCAAAAAAGGAACATTGACTATCGTTTTAACATGATGAAGAACCATTTTATATGAAGCCTTGTTCCGACCGCGCGTAGTACATTACCGAAGTTTGACATCCCATATATACGAAAATGATTGTTGATTCACAATCTTTCGATTGGTATTAATTGCATTGGTTCATGAGATACTCCACATTGAAAAGTTAGTTTTACTTAATCAACACCCTGTATGTAAACATTAACACTTTTCGTAATATTTCATTCACGCACATAAATATGTCCCCCAACGCATGAACATCTTCCGCGATCCCTGAATATGACCCTATGGTCCAAAGAGCAACTTTTCCCTTAGACACTTTTCTCTGCGACTCCCCTGTGCGGGTGAAATTGGACCTAGTCCGCTTTCCTATTGTCTAACCTTTGAATTTGAAGCTCTATCCCACTTTATCCCACATCCCCCTATCCCACCGATCCGACTTGGGATCACTGCTTTGCTTCAACTTCACTACCATATTTTTGAGTGCTTTCAAAATCATTGTAGACTGTCCCATGGACGGATTCTTGTCGGGATGCTCTAAATCGTACTCCTCTGTCGATGGACTTTTAATAAACTTTTTACTTTTAATGTAGTTAATTAGTCTCGGATCTTTCTGATCAATTACTGCTTTCGATTTTACAAGTTCTTCCATGGGAATAAATATCCCATCATCTTCATCTGTAATATGAAAATTGGAAAAATGAGTTCGCATTGTTTGATACTGTAACCCCCCCCCCTATACTATCGTAATGGGAGGGACAAGTAAGAAAATCTAAATGGGCTAACGAATTCAGGAAAATATTTTTTTCAAACCCCGGTATTTAATAAGATAAATTATGAGGATTGAAATGCATGTAGAAAATTGTTAATGTTTGTTGGTATAATTCTTGAATGTACAGGCTTCTAATTGCAGAAAAAACTTTTTATTCACCTGATTCTTGCGTTTGAAACCATGAATTTGCAAAATTTGTCCTGGGCAATTGAAACCAAGATTGTTTTTCTGTTGACGATTGCTGGTCTGTGTCATTTCTAGACGTGGTATTTGTATTACTTGCTAAATATAATAACAGTGCACCTCCGAACAACACAACTACTAGCTTATTTAATGTAATCGACCGGAATATTGGAGTCATAGTAGAAGTACAGAAATTTTACATTATTAAATATGGAATAAACTAGTCTGATTCTCAATCTAATGGGCAGGACAAAAAATTTGATTTTTCCATTAATTTGAAATCAATTGCATCTGAAAGGCGCACCCCTTGGAAGCATTTTGTATATTTAACATTTTTGCATAATGCGCCTGGTGGGGGGTATGGAGAGCGCAATTATATGATGACCTTCTGAATGTTGCAATTTCCGCCAATTTTTATCTGATTGTGTTAAAAATTGCACACCAGATAGACAATGAGATTCCACACGGTAAGATTTATTCATAACAAGACACATACAATAGTTTCCCTCCAAGTCAATTTTTAAGTTTGAATTTTGACAGTTTTTGTTTTGCATCCGTAATTTTATTTAGCTGGTTAGGTTAGGCAAAATAATTTTAAAAAAGTTAAAAAGCTCAAAAATTGATTAATTTTCAAAAATGAATAAGTAGTAAAAACCGTCAAAATTCGTGCAATTTTTAACCGAATCGGATAAAATATGGCGGAGTTACAGCATTCAGAATGTCATCATATCATTGCGCTGCATTTATGTGAAAATTATGCAAAAATGTGAAAAATAGAAAATCCTTCCAAGGGGTGTGCCTTTCAGAGGCAATTGATATTAAATTAATAAAATTCAAATTTTTTGCTGTTCCCATTAGGTTGAGAATCAATCACTAAATCTTGTATATTAAAAATTATTAATTACATACGCCTTTATAATTACTCGCTTATATCCCGGAAGATGAATTGCGAAAATGAAAACGTATTTTACGGAGTAAGAAAAAAATTAATCTGTAATCTTACACCACATATCTGTCAAACTTAATTAAATATTACTTTTTACATAGGTATTGTGCTTACACCTTGGAAGATATTAATATTTAACCAAAAATAATTGTAACACTCAAGCGGAATCACCAAAAACAAATTGCTATGTATAACTACGGGTGTACTATGTCGGTTTTGATGCAGTATTTTAGATAAATTTTTATACCATTAAATATATTTGTGGAACGTGTTTTATCAACAGAAATAACGGTGAGAACGTCCTTTTAGAACTGTTCAGCCTGATAAGTGATAAAACTTGTTCTAAAACAAACAATCACGAAAGATAAATGCAGGATTTGCAGATAATTCCATGTTCCATGCACCAACTATATAGGTTACAGTCAGGGTTGGCATAGTCAGAAATTTCATGCCGGTATTTACCGGCATTTACTGGTAATTACCGGCATGGCAAATTGCAGTAAATACCATGCCACTGGCATTTTCTAAAATTTATGCGTAAAATCCATCAATATAAGCTTTCGGTCAGTTTACTGTTATTAATATAATATCCCATGCTTTGAGCCGCAACTTAATGAAATACAAAACAAATCGATTGAAACTACCTTTAATTGTGTTTACTTTTTCAAACAATTATATAATTTTTCACTATTAGATCGTATAATTGCATTTCATACAATATAGAAAATGTCAGTATGAAGAAAATGCCAGTAAATACCGGTATTTACCACTATTTACCGGTTGGCATGGTATTTTCTACTTTTGCTGGCATTTGCCCAACCCTGGTTACAGTCCACGTCCAACATGTTAGTTCAGATGTGCAATAGTTGGTAAAGTTGTCTGCCTACAATTCAAAGCGTGCATATCTTCGAATCCGAAAGTCTTGTTTTCATTTCTTCTTACCTTTTTGAAAATCTTTGTTGATATGGTTGGACGAAATATAAATTATTGACATCTTGCGCGAAAATTATTCGCGCGCTTTCTCGCATAGTTTAATTGATATAGTATTACCATAACCTGAAAAAAGCAACGATGCTGTGATGCCAACTTCCATATGTTTTGACGCTGAGTTATAAGCCTCCACGTTTGTCACTATGTTACTTTGTGATGCTGCGATGCCAACTTCTATACTTTGTGACGCTGTGATAAAAACTTTAATGTTCGTCATTTTTTGACGCTGTGATGCCAACTTTCAAGTTTTCTATTTTGTGATGCTAGTGATGCCCACTTCCATATTTTGTGACGCTGTGATGCCAACTTCCATATCTTGTGACGTTGTGATGGCAACTTCCATATTTACTGACGTTGTGATGCCAACTGCCATATTTTGTGACGTTGTGATGCTAACTTTCACGTTTTGTGAATCTGTGATCCTAACTTCCACGTTTTGTGGTGCTGTGAAGCCAACTTCCACGGTTCCATACCGTTTTGACGCTGTGATGCCAACTTCCAGGTTTTGTGAATCTGTGATGCCAACTTGCAGGTTTTGTGGTGCTGTGATGCCAACTTCCATATTTCAGTGAAAATGATGAAGTGATGCCAACTTCCATATTTCAGTGAAAATGATGAAGTGATGTCAACTTCCAGGTTTTGTGATGCTTGGGATGCCAACTCTAGGTACACTATAATGTAAATTCCATTAGAATACGCACAATCCTAGCCCGCTATAAGTTATATTTTTAAAGCCCGTTAGGTATCTAAACATTATTTTCTGCTTTCAATGATGTGATTCTGGGATTGACATAAATGTGTTTAAAAAATTAATATTTGATCTACAAAATTTATTTTTTATTTGGTTGATCACCACTCCTCGACAATATATATTGCGTTATGTAATTGGTGTATACAAACAATTATTTCTTTGATTTTAGTTTTCCTGTATTAAGCAATGCAAGTTGGCGCGTTATAAACAAAGTAACAGTGGGGATGATGTGTGTGTTCGTCGCTTATTATTGCTTTTAGTACAAAATAATCATTACAATATACTATCTGTATTGATCCAGTTAAACTAATGACAAATGATAAGATTATAAAATGCACAATGTGAACTCGGAAATCACATAGCTATTCATCATATTATATGTTTATTACTGTGTCAGAAACAGTTCTACATTTTTTACCAGTGTGATTCACTACTCTATTTCACTCCCTCGAAGTATATTAACCAATACACTTTAGAGCTATTAATCAATGCACCAAAATGCTGCAAACAATACCACTCTCATGAGTTCCAAGAAAGGGCATTTATTGTAGCTCTAGCCTCCCATATTGTGGCCTAGCTACGCACCTAAGGGGTGTACTGATTTTTGACTTTCCAAATCTGGTCGCCTTAGTTAAATAAAACGTTACTACTAATCAAAAAGGTAGGTTTATTTATAAATGCTAGCTGCGGTGCATTACTATATCAGTAGATCTGTGTTGATGCTAATAAAAGTATATGCACACCCTATTTAAATGAAATACCTATCTAAAAACTATTGAAGAAAGATTGTCCACGTTTGAAGTCTACCACAAATGTCACTTAAAAACTTGTAATATTTTAAAACACCATGCAGATACATTCCTTAGCAATAGCCCATACATTTTGTAGGTAGCTGCATAATTATTTAAATTCCATTTCAAATCCTGAAGATATGATATTTATGAATTTATTCTTGCATACCTATATAATTGTACTTTTGTTAAAAAATATCCGTTAATAGAATATTTCATTTTCATAGCTGCACATAAATTCAACCACACATCTTAAATTGTTTTCAGATTTTCCTCACTTTTTTCAAACAATTATAGAAATTCTCAGATTAGAATTCCATGTTTTCTATTACATAGTATATTTGAAAAATGTTTGCCCATGCACCTATTAGAGGAATATTAAGAGTTATTATTATTTTCCATTAAATTCTTAATACTCCAACGGTTTTTGATAATTTTTATAAATAAAAACTTCTACAATATTACTGGCTTTGGGAATTCCCATTTATCCCCTCAGCTCTGTCCTATACATACAATTAAGACAAGAACTCATTGTAACACAATCACATCACAGTTTAAAAATATGACAAACAAATTATAATGAGACACACGTTTCGTTGTTCCTTATATGAATACCCATAGAAAATGTACAGGAATAAATAATTATAACACATATATTGATGACCATTCGTTTTGTATTGTTGTTTTATTATGAAAATTATTGGTGTGTTTAAACATACATATTCAGATTCTGCTTCTCGCTTCTATTACACAGAAACTATAAACAAAGACGTCATTGACATTAGTAGTGACCTATATGCAGCACTAAACGAAAGCAAGGATTACCAAGTAAGTTCCTCTCAATGTATAATGTGTTCAATGTGTTGTGTAGTGTGTACTCCTTCACATAGTACTTCACTGTAGACTGCAACTGCACTGCTATACAATAGTCATAATAATATTTGCTTGTTGTAACATGTGCAACTCGTGGAAGGAAAATCTAGTGGAGAATTGCGTACATACATGTACAATATATATATAGAAGGACCTGAAGGAGAGAATCTCTTCTTAGAAAGTTGTTCAGTGCAGTGCGCAGTGGTTGCATTGGTTGTTTTCACAACTAAATTGTTATGACGTCAATGAAACCTTAAATCAGTTAAGCTAAGCCCAACAGGATGCACATTTCAGATATAAATCATCTCCAAACTTTACATGAATGTCAGTTATCGTTTTCGTTATTATAGAGTCACAATCAATCAATTTAACGCATTTCGATAGTTCAAAAATTAAATTAACATACTTGAAGAATATTTTAACAAATCATTTGCTATTATGGAAAGCAATTCATCTACATTTTCAGCTGCAATAGAAACATTGAAGTAATTTTAGCATACCATTCCAGCATTTATAATTGTCATATCCATACAGTATTTTTAATTTGCAATATCCCTATATCATGATTTGATAGTAGTATATAATAAATCAGCAGTTGTTAACAAGATACAAAAATTAATGTTTGTTTTTAATCTTTGTAGGCATGATTTTCATTTTCCGGGACATCTTCTTCCAGGAACGGCGTTTATTATTATGGGCGTGTGGTGGATTTGGAATGCCTTTAAAATTTACTACGAAAATAAGGAAAATACGTCTGGCAATTTTTTAACTTTATACGAGAATGTCAAAAATCCAGCAACATTAGAACCATTTCGTGCTACTTACAATGGAGAACTTCCTGGTTTTCTTTTTTGCGAAGGATTTTACAAAGTATGAAAAAATTAAACACTAAAATATTTTTGGAATATTAACATTTCTTTATTTATTTATATTTATTTTGTAAATAATTTTTAACAGAGTTTCATTTCTTATTAGGTGATGTACGCCAGTTTCGATCTTTGTTGTCATCTCTTGGTTGTGTTTTATGGGGGTGATATGACAAATGAAAACCAGCACATGACAGTCTATGTGTTGTTTATTCTAAATGGACTTGTTGATGTTGCTCTTCACATGAGATTATGTGATATGCCCCAAGGGTCTGATTATTTGGCTGCATCTGCAGCATGGACTGGCTTGGGTTTTTTGTTTATTTCACACAAACATGCAAAATCACCCATTCAGATTTATTATCACTCGACTCTCGGATGGCTCTCTGTGGCAGTTGGAGTTATGACTTTATT
>JAQFYB010008058.1:0-10163 GCA_034694085.1 Pogonognathellus longicornis
GCAATTTTTTACTACCCAAAAACCAATCAAAAACCCAATAACCCAAAAACCCTGGTTTTTGGGTATTTGGTTTCCTGAATCGGGTAGATAACCATAGAACCTACCTCACTGAACCTTATGCCAATTGGGGTACGTACGGTTCTGAACCGTTGACAACTCTATCTAATAAGAATGCAGATCCGTTGGCTATAACACATAATCCTTGATTAAGTTAGAACATGTATTAAAATTGTATCCTCGTTTTGACACACTGATATTTAGTGTAACAAGGTAAATACCGACCGTTACGTGTCATTCATTTTATAGGCCAGCGTTACAAGTGAAATTGAAATAATTAAATTCCAAAAAATTATTTCTAATCACCATCATAATATGCATTATCATAAAAAGGTGTCACGCTCATTAATTTTATCTTTCTTTTGATGTTTAAAAACTGTGTATTTATATGCACCAAATTATGTGAATAAACCGTAATTTAGTAGTTGTTTACGTGATCAAGTGATCACACATTGCGCCATTAATTTTAGACAAATTACGAGTTATTTGCATAATAATTTATATCTTATAATATAAATTATTATGCAAATAAATTTAATAAGAAAGAAAGAAAACTTTCAAAGATCAAGAAATAATACATGTGTGCACTGCATTGAGTATGTACAGCAGTGAGAGCAGTGTATATTATTATATTGGTTGCATTGCATTGCATCTAGGCTGATGGATTTTTGCTATTGAGATTATTGAGAAAAGACTGAAACTGTGGAACACGAACCGATGAACGTGATCGACTAAAACATTCGACAAGATTGAGTAGGTTAACTACATAGGCTCAATTCCCTCAATGCTGCTCTCCGTACACTACACTATGAAGTGGTCTTCATTGTACATGATACAATATATTCAGTTGTAAGTGGACATTGACGCGCATCAATGAATGTCAATACATTTTCCCCTTTTTCATAAACGATATCAGTTGATTTCATTCACAAACCAAAATGGCATGTCTTTTGTGGCTTGTAAATGTAAAAGAGACGTGTATACAACATGGCCGACAGAAAAATAAAATCAAAGACTTATTTAGCTAACAAGAATACTACGCTGGATACTGCTGGAATAATTGAAGTTATTGTTTCTATCTAGAAAATCGAAGATACTATGTAATATGTTAGCTACTTGTCATTCTTTTTAAAACTCTCCAACAGTTTTGGCATGAAATGAAATAAAGTGAGTTCATTTTAGGAATTTATTACGGCAGCAGCTCTACAAAGTAGCTTAGAAATACGGTTTCTTTCAAAGTGTACAAATATTGAACATTATTAAGCAATGAAGATAGAGATTGAGGTGAAAGTCTTAAAAGTATAATATTGTGAAGCTTAACTTTACAAAACTATTACAACTTTGAACTTTAATCAGAACTATTAGAATTTGCAGTTTAGTGTACTACTACGAAAGTTGTATTTAATTAAGTGGTAAACCTCAATCACCAATTGTCAATGAACGTAACCGTGTTTAGTGTGATAATAATAATTATGGTTGCACTAACAATAAGTGACACGATTACGGAATTACATACTACTATACTAAGGCGACTGCGAGAGAAAGAGCGAGAAGACGAAGGGATTTATTTGAGTTGAGACAGAGATTACATAATATAAATCAATTTCGAAGTTCATGGTAGGTTAGTTAATTAAATATTCTCACTCAAAAAGGTATCTTATTCATTAAAGCAGATAAAATGTCTCCTGTTTTCGAATTGCAGACTAAAATACTACAATTACAAATACATACCATATACTCATGGTAAATATTATATTGTACTATCATGTTTTATTGGATTGATAATTATTGAATGGATTGATTAAACCCCAAACAATAATTAGGTACTGACTTTCAATTTTGAATGAATTTATTAATGGCTTACATGTGATTATAAGAGCATTTTTATTTAACTGAAAAACAAACTTTCGATGTGGTTATGGTATACCGACAATCGATGTATCATAAATTATTTGGTGTACATACAATATTTTTCAATTTGACATGTCCTTACATGTAGTAATATAATGATTCTGAATACAGCATTAAATATCACTCCAATGAAAAAAGTTAGAATAAAGAGTCACTTTGTGTTAGTAGTGAACCCACGACAAGTACCTACAGTTAGGAATAATGTGACATTTCTCCGGCATTTCAGTAGATGAATGAGACGTGTGGGTGAGATTTACAAAGTCATAAAAAGTTTCTGAACTTAATTATTTGAATTTGAGTAATATTCAAAAGTAGATGATTTTGCCAGTTCATAATGTACAGATTGAAAAATCAAAATAATTTTTAATATGTGGGTAAAGAAGGTCTATAATTACAGTAATTAACGTAATTAATAAATTGCCTCCCATGTTTTATTCCCCATGGCATTAAGAATGTCAAGAATATGACCTTTCGTGAATATTTTCGTTACTTAGTACGAAGTTTGGATGGATAGAGTAGTACAAAGTTGTATTTCAAAACCCTAGAAAAGTTAATCATGTATTTATAAGCAAGTATTACTCATAGTTTATTTTGTATTCATAATTTGAAATATCATGTTAGGCACCGATTCGAAAATAATTATTACACTAATATCACTGCAATGACTGTGACTTATTATGAATAATTGTCATAATGGAAAGAAAAGCAGAAATATGATGACTAAGTATGCAGAGATCTTTACAAAGGGAATTATTAACGATGTTTTTGATTACTTTTTTTATTTTTGGTGCTGCTGTCTTTGGACCCTACTTCAAAAATCTGTGGCAATCGTAAATCATTTAATTCTACCAGCTTGCAAGAGGAAGGAAGAACAACAGACACAACCAGAACATCCTCCTGCTCCCAAAAAGCCCCGATTAGTTTTCACCGATCTCCAGCGACGTACGCTGCAAGCTATTTTTAAGGTACTTACTTTTTATTTCATGCAACGTATGGCTTAACATAAAATAGTTTATTACTACGATATGCAAAGAGATTTTTCAGGCTTAATTGCTTAAATCTCTTTGCATTGTAAAGTTGATTTATTCAACCAGAATTTAGATTCAGTTTGATTTCTGCAGGCTTTTTACAATCCAATTTTGTTTTAAGATAAATCTTCGAAATATTTAAGAACAACTATTAAAAACATATAGGAATATTTTAATTTTGTTATATCAAAATTTATGAGCCCTTATTCCTATACATTTCAATTCTCTGCAGCAACGAATGAAAATTCTGTGACATTTGAAGTCAAAAGTATTAAGATTATCACAATATTGTGGTTTAAAAAATCTTTACCTTATATACTATATAGAAAGGCCTTAGAATATGCTGCAATACTAATTTGAATCCTCAGTACATATTAAAATGCCTTTATACCCAATATATGACTAAATTTTTGACGAGCCATGCATTTACGAATTGATGAATATTTTTGCAGGAAACAAAGCGACCGTCGAAGGAGATGCAGGTGACAATAGCACGTCAATTAGGTTTGGAGCCAACCACCGTGGGAAACTTCTTTATGAACGCAAGAAGACGATCAATGGACAAATGGAAAGAGGAAAACGATCCGAGCAAAACCCCGCAACAAGCGGGGTCTAGCGGTGGTAGCAATAGTAGTCTTTCCAATCAAACAGTCAGCTCTAACTCATCTAGTCAGCAACAAATATCTCATGGTTTGAGTCAAGGGCAAACAGTGCATGTCACCCAGGTGGTCACTGTACACCATACCGCCCTGTCGCAACAACAGTCGAGTGAAACAGAACCATTGTGACATTTTCGTTCCAAAACTTCTCACCTGCCTATTACCCTCATCCTCAAGTAGCCTTTTCCACACACTCAGACATCAACTGTTACTACATTCCACTGGATCATACGAATTCGTGGATCTCTTTTCATAAAATCTTCACCGACACACAAATTAGTCATTATCTACAGAAATCACAATACACATAGACAACAAATCTACCGACTTAATAATAATAAATAATAATACTAATAATAATACTAATAATAATAACATAATAAATAATAATGCTAGTAATAATACTAATACTAATAACAATAAATATTAATATAGACCTAATCTTAAGATGTAACTATGTAGATAAATACTAACTTGGTGTACTTACAATTACGCATAATATGATAGCGTAAGAACTCACCCATTGTGAACAATGTATGTTAAATATAACTATCAAAGTGTTAGCGTGGAACTACAAACATTAATACGATCGAACAAACAACTTATTTTTACTTTTAATCTCATTCACGTTTCTTTCTCAATCACACCAACTATGCAATTAAATATATTGATGGCGATGTACTTAACCTAATTCTATGAAAATGTTTACGTTGTGTATGACTATTAGTATATATACATGCCAATAATTATCAAAATAAGATCATTACTTAAACCACTTGTAGAATTACATTATTCTGTGCATGCAGCTTTATTACGTATTGATTTACTTGTTCTGTATCACCTACTTACATTGAAAAGGTAGTAAACTGTATATGAATTGTATTAGCTCAGAAAGTTAAGTGCTAGAGATATACCACTACTGCTGTAAACGTATACTACTGTACTCAACTGTACTACAGAAATCTTTACATGTTAGAAGTTTTATTGAATGCAACTATCGTGTCACGAAATTCTCTTTTTTAATACTTTTTGGCCTTTACTTTCTATTTCTCTCGTCATTAATTAGCCTCATCCGGAGAAAGCAATAGATCTGTGGTTATCGAAAGAGAAAACAAGATATCAGAATAAAAGATGGACAAGATATACATTTTCACCAAATGATTCAATAGATACAGCGACAAACATGATGATACATAGCAATTCACCGCAGACTAGTAACCAAATCCCGACATATTGTTTAAAATATGTGTTTACCAAATAGCATGTTCTTATCTCTTTGTACAGCGTTTTTAGAAAAACCAAGACAATACAAATTATATGACATGGTAACTTTAATGTCGGGAATACAATACAGTCGGGATTCTCCCCCCACTTTCACCTTTTGTCAATTCTACCAAAAGCAGATGATAGCAGTCGAAAATAATTACAATTAGCCAAAACTATACAAAGTCCTTTTCCTATCATTTACGCACATTAAGTACTTGTACTATGCATTCATATAGACAGTCAAGAAGAAGTATAAATAGCCAGAACGTTTAGGTACATAAGAAAGAAAATTCATTTTTTTAAATTAGTGATTTAAATACATATACTAATGTTACATATAAATATATAATGGGGTAGCTACTATACTGTACCACTTTTGTAGTTAATGTAGGCACTTGATTACAATTGTACTTACGATTAGTACTTATACCTACACTGACTTCGTATTCTTTATCATAGTAAAACATACTTTCGGGGGGTTCGAAAAATGTCGATAGTCCCAGGAAAAGTCTTGAAACTTCAGAACCAATACGAAAAACTGTTCTTGACGAGGCTGAGGTTTTTGTCAACTTTTTTTAATGTTTTGTTAAGAAAAAGTCTTCCGCCAGCAGGGCAAGGTCATCAGCGAACTCATAGTTACATATAGTTATCTAATAATATGCATAATGTGCCTGTAACGCTAAGATTTGTTTGAAATGCCTATTCCGTCTGTCATTACTTTCACCACTAGAAACGAATTGACCAGCTCAAAACGTAAATAATTTAGATATCAAAAAATTCTTTCATTCGTAGTTAAGAGCCTTGTCAAGAGATATAGTTTATACCAGATAGGCGTTTGTGCGATTAAAATGTTCTATTAGGTAATAGCTAAAATAATATCATCAGTTTCATCGTCAAATGCAGCGGGGTGAAATGTTTCAATTTTTCAACCTGCGAATTAGTTGCCTTATTGGTAGTGTTCTAAAAACCATGTATGTACTTAAATGCCTTAGCCTGATTTATATCAAATGACATCAATGACATGAATTAACATTTGACAATCTTTTTATAAATTAGAAATACTACTGCCATGCTTCGTTTTAAAGTATGCTACAATTGTTCTTTGTTTAAGTTTTGGTCACCATTGAATGAATGAAATCTTGACAGACTAAATGAAATTTTTAGAGATTTTTATCTCCTTTTCTTTTTACCGTCCATTTCTTTCCTCATTCTTTTTTCACTTTTGCAGAGGAGATTAATGCCAACGAATTTCTGTGAAATGTTTTTTCTAAAGTTTACACCTAACATTTTGTTAAATATCAGTCAAGCATATTTTATTTTGATAAACGCAATAATTTAGCGATAATTTACATCATTCTACAGTGTGTAAAATTAAAACGTCAATTCTTACTGGTTATTTTAGATTTTCTGGTTTGTCAGAATCAAATATCATTAAAACCTAAGAATAATGTCAGTAATATGTTATTAGTACATTTAGAATAAGCGCATCCAACACAATAAGCTCATAAATCTATTTATTAGTCATTATGTTTAGTTCTTTTCAACATTCGAATATTATATCACATGTTGTTGAGATACGCATATACTTATAATATTATATAGTTAAATATTACACTATGTTAGTTAGGCTTTTAATGATATATAATAATATAGTCGATTCGCCGACACTCTTCGAGAGCGTAGCTCGCTGGCAGAAAATGACTGAAGCAAGTTTTAATTTTATTGACATTGTCTGACAAACAACAGGCAATGTCTTGACACGGGAGAGTTGAAAAACATTTTTTGAACCCTAACTGAACCCTAAGATTATTTATTTAAATTGTAAATTTGAATTTTAACGATTATTTATTTAAATGTTATATAACACTATGCAGCATACATTTATGCATATGTAAAAGGCCTGTTTATTGTGTAATATTTGACTAACATAAAGTCAGTATACGTGCCTACCAATACAAGCATAATGTCGCAATTGAATATTAATTTCTTTTGTGCAAAACTTTCATACAAATCGCAGCTTAGAGTTTTAATTTCCTATTACTCATAAATATATTCATGATCGCATAATTATGACTTTACATGCATACTTAAAATACCCACCGATTGCATTATGCATATCATGCAAATCTCATTTTCTCGTTTCTATAGTAAACCTTTCATCTGTACTGAAGAATCTTTACATTTCTAATTCTAATTTTAAATGTACGTTTAGTTATTTCCAGCTTCTTACTGCGCAGTAAATTAAAAAGAAAAAAACTGCTAGTATATTATCAAGATTGTCCTTCAGCAAACTTTTCAACTGACGTGAGATAGAAAATGAGTGTAAAATACACTTTTCATACAAATATTGCATTGATCCATAATCCTCCATTATTCAACTTTAATCAATTGTTTGACATTCAACTGTGCTCTTAAAACTCCAAATAGGACCTTAGGAACGTTTTTATTGGCTTTTGGTATTTACTCCTAAAATACATTTCTTGAAGTTTTTCCTTTTTGTGTGTTTCAAAATGAAGTTTCTTTGCTTGCAATTTTTTTGTCATTCATTTCTAGTTATTCAAAAAATTAGCTAATAATATTTATTTGGTTTTTAGTTTTTACCTAAGTAACTCTAAAAGAATCCGTTATTTTTGGATCAAGAAGTTAATTCCCTTTGTCAAACAAGGCATGTGTTGTGAATTAGCGCTAGAAAAGTTCAGAGTACCTAAATATGGTAAACCGACCAACTAAATAAAGCGAACACAAAATGCAATGCAATTCTATCTGAAATCTGAGTAAAAGGAACACAATATTAAATTGGGATATTGCTCAATGATAAGCAACATCATGCTTTTACCTTTTTCTCGTCAAATTTTTTTACCTGCAGATCCTGCAGTTTCAATTATATTTTATATGTAATAGTTATAATTAATTATACATAGTATTATATCATATTAATATATATACCCTATTAATTATATCTTCACGTATACATCGATTCATAATCATTTAAATTAACGATTACAGAAAATAATATATTGATATCAACAGGCACGTAACTATGATTCCAGTTGGGGGAGGGGGGGTTCGTGTTATAGGTATAGCCTATAACATCCTATACCGCATAGGACCATAGGATTGCAAATGATGGCAAAAGAATAGGATAGTCCATTTTTACCATCTAATTTTATTGTTTTGCCCGGAATGTCATATCGAGAAATTAATTTTGATAACGGTAAAATACCATCATGAAGGATAAATGTGGTCATTATCGGCGTAACACATTAAGTTGGGTCACTTTGGTCTAAAATCGATATAAAATACATAAAATTAGCGTGTAGTGCGAAACGTTTTTGTTACTTTTTGTACTTTACAATAAAATACACTTTTCTGGGGTTTTATTAGATATGATTAAAAATGGCAATAATATCGATTGTAAGGTTGTATAATCTGGGGATGCTAAAGCACCCTCAGCATCTTTAGTGGATACGTGACTCATGCGCGTAGCCAGGGTTGGGGTGCTCAGGGTGCCCGTGCAACCACCAGAACAAATTATTATAGTACTAAAATAGCAAAAAGTCGGAAAATTTTTCACGCTACGCGCGAATATTATGAGTTTAATCTTGGTTTTGACCTTTGACTCAAATTGTATTTTGACTGTATATAGACTTATACGTACTTCATATTGAGATTTTTGCTTCCACAAGAAACAGATGTCTGTATAGAACTTTGCTGTGTAACCCCAGGTTATAATCCTGGCTACGCGCCGTGACTGCATATATATAAATATTGAGAAGAGATTGCAAGGTACAATCGAGCAGGTAACCCAACCAACATCGGCGTAGCCAGTATCTACTTAGTAGCTACGTAAAGCATGCGAGTTTTGCGTCGGAATATCGCAGCGATAACGTAAATGCGAAAAGGCTTCGAATTCCATTCCAAAACGCATTATTTTTATATTTTTACCTGAACACAAGGCAAGTAGGACATATTTTGCTTGCATTGTTAACAGTACCTCTTTGGCATAGTGGCTGGAGTAGGGGATTGAACCAAAAGGATCGAATACCCCTGCCCTTCCTTTTTTTGCCTCGTCTGCACTCGAGAGCGTAGCTACATCGTAGTATGCAAAGTAGCTATTTCGAGTGGTTTTAGAGCCACTTAAGGCTGGTGTGGATGATGGCCGTTAATTTTACCAAAAAGCAATAACAAATCAAATATCTATTAGACGGATACTTGTTAATGAAATTAAGATACTTGAGTTTGTAAAGTTAATGTTGCTCTACAATAATGTACTTTCCAAATTTAAAAAAATCTTAAAATTTAGAACAAGATCGATTTTGAAATTTTCAAAATCGATCTTGACCTATATTTTAAGATTTGTTTAAAATTGCTATTTACATGTCGGCGGCAGAGACTGCCGCCAATTTACATGTCGGCTGATGTGACTGTAAGCTATTTATATGTAGGGTGTCGGCCAACTACATGTCGGCCATCTACTTGCCGGCGTGTCGGCTATTTACATGTGTCGGTGTCGGCTATTTACATGTTTCGGTGTCGGCTATTTACATGGTTCGGTGTCCGCTATTGACATGTGTCAGTGTCGGCTGTTTCATGTGTCAGTGTCGGCTGTTTCATGTGTCAGTGTCGGCTGTTTACATGTCGGGTATCGGCTATTTACATGGAATGTGTCGGCTATTTATATTTATATTCCGGAGTGTCGGCTAACCACAACTACTCACCAAAATAAGCCAATCATGTACAGAGAGTGCATGGACATGTGCGGCATTCGACCTGGAAAAAATGCGTGGTTCGGGGTCTGTTAGCCCCGTGGGGCACCACGGGTGCCCTGGGGCACAAAAGATGCCACAAATGGTGCCCCTGGGGGCAATATCTGGACAGCAAGTGATATAAATGTTTTTTCAGTGACACCCGAACAGTGCCCCATTTTGGGACCAATTAGGGATTTTTGCGAGACGGAACGGAGCAAGTACTAAAACGGGGTCGGCCTGCAGAAAATGTTTTTCTGCCCTTAATCCCAAATCGGTCAGCATAGCTGTCCGCCATCCATCCTCGATGGAGGGGCCAAATTGCCCTACATCCTGGATGGAAGGGATAAATTGGACAAAGCTTCCCAGTTTTCCCAATTTTTATATGTCTATATGCTCGGTTTACTTGGTTGTCCCTAATCAGGGCCGGTCATAGGCACATGCAACACATGCACTCGCATGGGGATGCCGAGTAAGGGGGGATGATTTTTTCCGGG
>JAQFYB010008059.1:0-10163 GCA_034694085.1 Pogonognathellus longicornis
ATGGTCACGAATCCTTTCAAAGGTGTGATTCAAGATGTGCGAGTCAATTTGAGTTCCTCTGACAATGGACATCAAAGCGGAAGCAAAATCAACAAAGATCAATACGTTGTTGAATTTTTCTTGTCAGAAGTGGAAGCGGTAAAAATTACATCTTACATTTTTTACTTTGAAAAATCTTTTTAATCCTTAATTACTAAATCGTATAATAAACTGAATTTTTATCGATACAGCAATATTCGAAAGGACAAGATCTTGGAAAATTGAAAAATTCTCGTGTTCTACGAGGAACCGTATCTGATGACGCCTGCAAAACAAATCCTTGCCTTAACAATGGGTTATGTAACACCACCTGGAATGATTTTGAATGCGTATGCGAAGATGGTTACGATGGGAAGATTTGCGATGTTCTTTTACACTGTGCCGTAGTAAAGTGTCCTGAAGGAAGTACATGTCGCAATATCAAGTGGTCAGGCTTTGAATGTGTTGGGGATGTTGCATTCGATGGAAAAGGAACTGTTTCTCCTCATTACCATCTCCAGTCTAACGAAAGGGAAAATCTCACTCTTAAAGAAACTTCCTTCCGGTAAGTGTTCATTACACGATGATAATAAAACTATTACACACAATATTGCAATTAAACGAGCTAATTGATTTGCTCTCTACTTTCACAAACTTTATAGCTTCAGAACGACGCAAGGAGGAAATGTGCTGTACGTCTCAACAAATCACGAATCTTTCCGGATTGCTTTAGAACGTGAATTGGATACTTTTTCAAATTCAACTATTGGCAAGGCTGCTGTTTATATTAATAAATTGAAACATACAGCTACTTTGGAAGGAAGCTTAAATGGAATGTGGCATACATTGTCATTCAATTTCAATGTTACAAATTCTAACGAAAATCCCATTCTCAATCTAAATTACGACGGCAAAAATGTCTCATTGATTCCTGAGTCGACTACTGTGTCCACCTCTTTTCTGCAAGGTCTTGTTCTCGATCCATCCGTACAAATCGTCGTGGGAAGCGACGTGGGAGATGGTGGTCATCATTACAGTACGGTGGACAATCATGATCACTCCAACCATCATGTGGAATCTCTTCATAATTCGTTCTATCGAGGATGCCTTTCAGACTTGAAAATTGGAGAGTATCGTCTTCCTTTCGTTACGCCTCGTCAACTTATTGAAATTAACACAGATAACAGATCTTTAGTCGAAAGCACAGCTCCAACAGCATTTTATATTGACGAAAGAGAAACACAACATCTTCACTTGGGATGTGTTTTGTGCTACAATGACGAATGCATGAATAACGGAAAATGTGAGAATGAAACAGACATGTACGAATGCTCGTGCGAAATGGGATTTGAAGGAGCTCAGTGTCAGGTTAGTGTAATAACATTACTAATTCAAATTAATATTTTCAAAATATTGAATAGATTTATCTGACATTTCTGCATACTAACTACCTATATATATGTATATTGTTGTAGACCAATATTGACGAATGTATTGGAAGCCAATGCGAGCCTGGTTCAACTTGTATAGATGGAATCGCAAATTACACTTGTAATTGCAAACCCGGAAAAACTGGCTGGAGGTAATTATACTTACCGATATACAAGAGTTTTCATTGTTTGTACATGTTGTTTCATGTTAAGTACGTATGACGAAATAATATGTACACTACACACATGTATTAAAAAATACATAAAAGTACTTATAAGTTTTAACGAGTAAAATTATCTTTATTCTTACAGATGCGATCAAGAAATTGATGAATGCGAATCGAATCCTTGTAAGAACTTTGGAAAATGTACAGATGGAGATGCTATGTTTACATGTAATTGTACTCAAGATTACATTGGAACAACGTGTGAAAAGAGAAAGCGATCATCTTGCAATGAAGACCCATGTGAAAACGGAGCAGTTTGTAAAAATACGGAAATACAACCAGATGGAACAAGTTTCAAGTGTGATTGTGCGCAAGGTAAAAATTAAATTCAAAAATTCAACAAACTTGATGTTCATTAACATTTAAATTACAATTGTAACATTCTTCGATTTTTAAATTGAAATTTTAGGCTTCGAAGGACAAACTTGTGCAGAGGCCATAGATTACTGCAAGGATGTCATTTGTGAAAACAACGGAACCTGTTCCAATATCAAAATTGGCTACACGTGTCACTGTGTTCCTGGATTCGACGGACTGCGTTGTGAAACTGATATAAATGAGTGTGAATCGACTCCTTGTCAAAATCAAGGTGTCTGCATTGACGAAATTAATAATTACAAGTGTAAATGTGAAAGCACTGGCTATTACGGTAAATAAAACAAAATGAAAAATGGTACAACGTTTAATTTTACTTTTTTGGTCATGTATTCAGTTTTGTATTTTTGGAATTACAGGTAGAAACTGTGAAATTGATATTGACGAATGTCTGGATCGCAGCACAAATATTTGTTACAGCGACGATAAAGAATGTGAGAATCTTCCAGGCACTCACCGATGTGTGTGTAAGGACCGTTTCATGTGTGGCAGCAGTTGCAACATTGTTGACCCTTGTTATGAAAATGGAAACAGCACTTGTTTAAACAATGCCAAATGTTTGTCAGAATGCAAAAGTGAAGATGACAAAACATATAATTGTCTCTGCGCTTTAGGATTCCAAGGAAGTAATTGTGACACTATTGTTCTAAATCATGATGACGCGTTAGATATACTCTTAATAATAATCCCGGTGTTAGCAGCATTTTTACTTGCTGTTACAATTGCCATCATAATTTTAGTACGAATGGCTCGGAAAAAACGAGCGACACGAGGAGTTTATTCTCCTTCACAACAGGAGTATTGTAATCCCAGAGTAGAATTGGATAATGTAATGAAACCTCCTCCCGAGGAAAGACTCATTTAATGTAACTAATATTTTGTTAATTATTGTATGTATTTACGTAGATGTAGCTTTGGTAGTTTGTAGACGAAATTAGAATAGTGGACACTTCAATATTTGACTTACGAAGTAAAGTATTATTAATGTATAATTTATCATATACCTAAATGTGTATGATTTAAAAAAGACTATCAATTGATGAAATGAGTTAACAGTGCATCGCATGAATTTGTAAATATAGTTAGTTATCTGCATGCAGTTGTGTTGTGTGCGTATTCAACCAAAAATTTGAAGGAATGAGTGTTTGTTAAAACCTGATGTTGATAGGATAGCTATAGCTAATAATTTTTTACACCCAATTTGCATTCAAACTAAAAAAGAATATTGTGCACTCAAAGAATTAGAAAAATACCTACACAAATAGTACGAATAATACAAACATCCTTATAAAATATTATTACAATTTTCATGACAATCCTTGTTCATTTCATTAATATTATTTTGCAAATGATTCCTGGCGCTTTTTGAACTGACACAATCTATCCTAAGTAAGAAATACCTATTCTTGTAACTGAAAGTACCTAATCGTAATACAAATCGCATTTTTTATTTACACATCTATAGGGTAAATAATTTACTAAATTAATATAACTTACCAATAATTAGATCAAATTTTTGTTGTACTGTTAGTGCTACCATTCACATAATTGTTAAAAAAATTATTCAATTTTTGTTTGAAGAAATTACACACTTAAAAATTCAGCAACTATGTAACCTAAACCCACATTGTAAATACATTGTCGAAACAAACTCTAATAATGTGTGAGTGCCATACTGTTTGTGGTTATGCAGTGGTAACAGTAATCTCTGCAAAAATATGTAACTGTACTGTATTAATTAATTTTGTTGTGTATGAGTAGGTATGTGTTGATAATTGATTTTTTGACAACCTAACTAAGGTACTTAATTAACTTACTCCCGCTGCTACTGCTACTATAATAACTGCATTTAAGTAATTATTCCTAATGTTATAAATTCTCCATTTACACATACAATTTACATGACTGGAATTAAATACTAGAATGAGATTTCGTAAGTTACAGTTGTACAATTTGTGTGCAACATTTATTACTTAATTCATAGTATATTCCACTCCTTACAATAGTGCATCTGTTTTCAAAATAATCCTTTCTTCATTCAGTCCATTTACATATAATAGTAAAGTAACTAAAGTAGGTAGGTAGAACAAAAATTCACAACAAAAATTTTATATCAGTCATTTCACTTGAATTAAATTCCATTACTTCATAATTATCATAGGACCATTCATATTAATAATTGTCTCATCTATTTGCTTATGTAGACTCTAATCTAAACCGTAAATTAAAAATTCAAACACATTGTGATGCAAAGTTGATAAAAGATAATTTTTAAGTTGATACAATGGCTGTCAGTTATTCTTAGCTTACTACGTTGTATAATTACGTTGTAACTAACTGTGCATTCAATTGACTGGTAGGGGTGCATGAGACCGTTGCTGTGCTAGTAAAAGCATTGCTTTGTTATAATTACCAACAATTTCATGCTCATGTATGTTTGAATGATTTTGCTGATTTAGTATAGCTTTAGCTTTGTATTCCGTGTGTGCTAGTAACTAATAATAATGAAATGAGTTAGAAAAGAAAGTATTGTATGAATCACAGTGTAATTTGTGACCCTGTCTTTACAGTGCAGTGCATTTAATTAAAGATGTGAACTATAAGCGTCTCCTCTTTGTCTCTAGAATTCTACTTACCTATTTGTGTATTGTGTAACATGTACATTTGCGTTTCATCCATAGATTTATTGTTTAGTGTTTTATGTATAAAAATAATGACATATAATATATGGATTTCATACAATTTATGGCCCACTTAAGGCGTCCAGAAATTGCAGATGAAAATATTCCATAGCATTCCATACAAAACATTCCGTTCAACAAATTAGTATCCAAAATGTTATTCAGCTTTGCATTTACAGCTAGTGATGTATAGTGCTTGAATTTAATGTTTTTGGCACTATTTGTATTGTATTTGCTGTAAATTTTGTTTCTAGCTAATAATGAAATAAAGATTTTCAATAAGAACTATAAGAGCTACGTATGAACACGTAGATACTTAATGTAAAAAGACTAAATAGGTACTACAGTTTCCTAGAAATTTTTATAAATTGTAAGTAAATAATATTATTATGCAATTACACTTTGTGCATGTAAAACTGTAATAAATGTAACCCATGCCGTCCTTTATACAAACATGTTCAGGTCTTAACTATAATTACTACTAGAATTAGAAATACTAAAATTAAGAAAATTTCTGTATCTATTACTCTAAATATCGACTTGTTAATTAGTATGTTATTGTAAATTATGTAAGTAAACGACATTAGTACAGTAGCTAAATACATTATAGGCTTAACAGTTAAAACATCCAGTAATTATATTCTGCCGAGTTAACGTTGGATTATCATAACAAATGAAGCAAATTAAATAAGTACAGAAAAGTGATGATAGTAACTTTAATATTTACATACTTTTATAAAAAACAAACAACTAATAGTTATTTTTGTGAAAATAGAAATAATGTAACACACTTAAATGAGAGAATGTTATATGCAAAGAACATGGAATTCCCTTGATACTGCCTGGTTATTTAATTACAGCAACCTCTGCTTAAGGATTAGCTATAATAATGTTATAATTTTCAACTCTCGAATATTAGTAAAGCATCATGTCATTCTAAGTTGTGTGCTGTTATCCGCTGGTAATTGTAATGTAATAATAAAATATTCTAAGCAAAAAGATTAGCTGAATTCTTTTATGTGTGTAGTTATTAGTAGTAATTATAATTACTGATTACGTCATTTTTTACATAGTGACCTTTCAACTGCGTAATTAAATATGTGAGCGAGCATGTACTGTAAAAGTTGATTAATTGTATAACAATATTATTATGTGAGGTCTGTATGTGTGGTAGTGGTGTGCTGTAATTGTATTATTATTATGGGGTATCTCTATGATTTCATAATTGATTATGTAAATGTAACTTTAGATTAACTGCCTTCACGACGGTGCCTTCCCGTTTTTGGTTGGAAGGCTACAGAAAAGTTTGTACTACTGTATCGACTGTAATTTTTTAGATTTTTGTGAGATTGTCATTGTCAGTGTAAACTGTATAAAAGAGACATTTATTGTCTATAAGACGGGCGATAATTTGTTAATGGAGTAGTACGTATTTTGCGAATACAAGACAAACTATGTGTAGTACTGTTGTTAAAACCAATTATGTTGTACTTATGTAAACATTATCATTACATTTATAATACCTACGCTAAAATACATCCAAAAAGCAATCAAAAATAAAGAAAAATATATTATACTTATCCCGTCTATTATTATAGGCTATTGCATAAAATAATAATCATTTCCATCCTCAATTTTTCCATGGAATTACTATGGCATAAAAACTAGCAATAATGAATGAGGAAATGCATGACTATTTGTATAACGCCATAATTTTGGTAATTAAAATTATATTGCTTTCTTCCTGCACCAGCCTAGCCTACATTACATAACATTCTTTCATTGAAAACACAAAAACAGCTTTTACAGGCATATTACAATTAACGTTGAATATTAGTTCATGGGCTTATGTAGTTTGGTTATACGCTAATTTGTCAAAGTTGAATTTAAACTGTCAAACAAACCAGATGATTCCAACTGTGGAATGGAATTTCTTAATAATTTTACTATTCGGTTTATTTCCATACTGCCTTTCGTCGTTCATGATTACTGTGGATGCCCAGGATGAAGATTGTTACTTCGAAAGATTGACCAATGGATCAAAAATTGGTCAGTTTAGTTGTTAGTCAAGTCAGCATAAATTATTTTTATTTTTAATTAATTATAAAATAACAAAATCTACTTTTTTAGTGAAATTATTAATTGAGAACGCATTATTTCTGCAGCTTTACAGTTTGAGGTATTTGAGGGGGGCTTCCTGGATATTGATATTAAAGTGACTGACCCAGACGGGGAAATCATGCTTACCAGGGAAAGAGAAAGTAGCGCCAGGTATATTTTCACAGTATCAAAAACAGGAGAATACATTTACTGTTTTGTTAACCAAATGTCCACCATGACTCCGAAGGGGATAATGTTTTCTGTTTCCACCAATGAGCCGCGTCCAAAAACTACAACATCATCAAAAGCTACAACAAAAGCTACGCCTCTGGGCATTGATGGCGAGGAAAGTAAGTATTTGCAATAAATTCTTTTGCCAATTTTATTTGCATGTATTTATTTTCTAGAATGAAAATTCTGAATTTAATGTGTTTAGTTCCTATCCTACCTAATGCATAATACTGAATGTAGTAGCCATTATTACTAATTCGAAGTATTTTCTGCTTAGTCTTATTTAGCATTCACACTTTATTATTTTACAGATAATACAACTAAAGTAGCTGCAATGTTAAGGGACCTTTCCACCACTTTGGTGACAATAAAAGTAGAGCAAGCGTTTGTGGAGCTGAGAGATAAACTGCACATTAGGATCAATGAGTCAACCAATTTCCGTGTCGTTATGTGGTCAGTTTTTGAAGCCATTTTAGTGGCATCATTGACTGCCTACCAAGTGTACTATTTGAAATGTTTCTTCGAAGTGCGCAGAATTGTATGATGATGTCTGCTGTGAAACTTGATTTGTATTTGATGATTTCATTTGAGTGAAAAGTGGTAAGATTGAGGGATGTAAGTTTAAGGGAGGGGTGAGTTATTTATTCTTATAACTTATGTTGTATGTGGAAATACGATGTAGGTTCACAAAATTAAACACAAATAATTTTGAATGAAACAAAGGTTTTAATAGCATGATTTTTACGAAGAAGTCTTCATTTTCCATTGTCTAAAGTACTTTTCTCCCATTTTTATAATACTTATTACTATTACTTACGGTAATCTTGGTGCACAAACATCATAAAATAAACTAAATTTTTCAGGGGAATATACAAATGCTATCAGATAATCTTTAGCACGCAATGCAAGGTGGTGTTACCGGAAATGATTCCGGGTTTCCAAACAATTTGTATCATCTATACTAAATACAAGAATGGAAACGAAAGTACAGAAGTACAATATAAACACTCACATTTGAATTCATCCCTATAACTTTCAGTTGGAAATTATTGTCGTGTGCTCTACTATTGCCTATAGAAATGTTAATTATTGAACATATCCATTACCATTTCAATTTGAGTATAAATGCACCTATATCGCTGTGGTGGTAATGCTTTTGTTTGAAAAGCCTTAAGTTGATTAATACTATTTACTAAATTTACGGCACTAAATGTAAGCATACTAAAGGTATATAGGTGTATATTTTATTAATGTTTGTTTTTTGTCCTTAATAATTTTATTGTCCCTAAAGTAAGAACTAAAAACTTCGGGATAATTATAGTAAATCCAGTTAACCTTTTGCATGAGATTGCAGAGCACGACTACACCAAAGCATGGATAAATCTTGTGGTAATCACATACCTAATTGTATAAAATATTGTATACAGGAGTTGGAAACATTTTGCACAATGTGAGTAGGTACATCATTTAATTGCAGTTAAATGTTATTGGTATTGTACATCCATACAGGGATAGGGATTCATTATACTTGTATCATTTGTATGCAATGTGTATACATGAATTTATTCTGATACACACAGTTGACACAGTATCACAACGCAGATAATCCTCAGTTTTTCGCTTGCCAGACAAGGCTGAAATAACATTATAGCTAAAGTAGGTAAAATATGAAAATGTTATATAGATTAAACGAAGTTGATAAAGTAATCTCTCTGTCCCCTGTGATGAATGTGCAATTACCGATTTTATTGCACCTCTATACAATATACATACAGATACATTTATGACATACCTAATATACGTTGCACATGGGCATGTAATATTTATAAATATTTCACCGGGTCTGACCAGCATATTTTCATCTGCCAGTAGTAATTTTCAGAAGTTTTGTTTAGCTTTGTATTTAAGTGCACACGTATTATAATTTCTTCAAAAATGAAGCTGCTCTTTAGTCTCGGGATCACTTTATGCTTTCTTCAATATGTTGCTCCTAAAGGTACTTTCAGCTTATCACAATTATACATTAAATATTTTCTTACACATGATATGAGGTTAATTTTTTGCATTGAAAAACCTTTCAGTGGATATTCCGGCCATTTTTCAAAAACCAAAAAAGAAACTCGATATTCCCACTCCAAAGAGTTTGGATATTCGTGAAGCAACATCCGAAGAATATGATTGCGTTGGAAAGCCAGATGGGAACAATGCAAATCCAAGTGGAGACTGCAAATCATTTTTTGCCTGTGTTAAAAACACAACCTATTACGTTGTATGTCCAGAATTTCCTGCATACCAAACATACTTCAACCCGGTTAGAAAATTGTGTGACAAGTCCGATCCACTTGCTTGTCTACAAGCTTTGGAGGCATTAGATGTAAAAGAAGAAGATAATGAAGAAAAAGAGAAAAAGTCTGTCCAAGATGATAATGAGGAAGAAAACACTAAAAAGGACAATAAAGAATCTAACGATGATGAGGAATCTGAGAAAGGTGAAGAAAACGAAGAAGATCCAAAATCTGATGAAATTGGGGATAAATCCTCAGTCGATGATAATAATTCTGAAGAAAATGAGGACACAGAAAAATCTAATTCGTCTGAAGAAGATTCTAGTAAAGAGGAAAATGAAAAAGATGAACTTTAAATATTAAAAATGTTTGAAGTTTATTTTGATTTCATTTCCCCCGAAGCAATCGCTGCATTTTTCAAAAAATGTGTATTATAATATTTTCTTAACAATAATAAACCCATCAACCTGAGCTGAGTAATGATATTTGACTAATAGTAATCAATAACACATTATACATCTTTTCCACGGATCTTATTTTGGTTCTACATCTCTATTTTAGCATAGTCTGAATTTTCAAATACGAAACCGAAACTTTTTAATCTCAGATAATTTTGCTTCATTTAGTGTTGAATTAAGTGCTTTAAGTTTAAAAATCTACATAGTAGTTAATTTTCATAATTTTTGAAACATTTTGTATTTTATCTAATTATTAATTACTGTTATATGGCATGAAACAAGACCAGTGGCGTATTTAGGGGGGGCTTAGGGGGCTGAAGCCCCCCCCCCAAATTTTTGGACTTTACACTAGATAAAA
>JAQFYB010008060.1:0-10163 GCA_034694085.1 Pogonognathellus longicornis
TAATTAAATTTATGATTGAACCCACGAATTCAAACTCCAGCCCGGGAAAAATACCAACTGAAACACGTCGCCTTAAGCCAAGCTTTCGTATGCGTTGAATTCTGAGGCAACGTGAGATTTATTAAATCAAGTGGTTTAGACTTGTGGATACCTAATATAGAGTGTTGTAAAAAGATGCTGTTTACAACTGTGTAATACATTAACATTAAATAGGGATTAACAACTATAACTAAGTATATTATATGAATGATTGTGTCGAAGAAGGGCACCTTTTATACCTCTAAATAAAAATGTAACAATGCATGTTCTTTGACACAAGCATTCATATAGTGAAACATAGCATCAAATATTATAATAACTTACTTCAGTATATTATTGATGGTTAAAGATAATAATTAAAATACACATGGAGAGATGAGATTATGGAAAATGGAAATATGCCATGATTTTGTTGTTATAAGCATGAACAAATATTGGTACTATGTGCAACTAATGTAGGTATACACTTTTTACTATCTCGTCTGTTTTATTTGATAAATATTTAATTTTTAATCCAATGCTGAAAACTGAAGAGCCGTTGTTTTAAGTGACTTGCAACTTATTAAAGATGCTTTTAAAGATGACCGGATTTCCGCACGACCTCCACTCAGACCTTTTCTAGAGAGAAGTTGGGGACATCGCAAAGGTTACAAAAACAAATCATTAAAAATAATAAAGGAAAAGCAAATCCATTTGAGAAACCTTGCTAGAATAAACAAATTGAGATATTTTCAATTCCAAAGGTTTAATTTTTGGTTCTGGAGAAGAATGGCTAGAACAAAGAAAATTTGTCGTGACGGTTTTCAAAAATTTAGGCTTTGGAACGAGTCGTATGGAAAAGGCTGTTTTAGATGAAGCCATTGAATTGACAAAAATGCTCAAGTTAGTTAAACCACTCTTTCATAGAATCTATTGCAATATTATTTGATATATACAGTGAGAGTCACGTAAGCCATCACATGACATTATAACATGAGTAGGTTATGTTAATACATAGGGTAGGTACAAAGAATAACAGCAAAAATGACTTGTTGTCATCGATACAATTAGGTTTCGAATTTTTAATAGGTTACCTACCCGTGTTAAAGATTCCATGTGACGAGTTAAGTGACTCTCCCTGTAGTGAAAAAACTACAAAGACACAACATGCAAAACAAACCCAAAGTGCAATTTTGCTAATAGGAGAGACACGGGTAAACCAATCTCTGTGAACCATCATTTCCACGTGGCTATTGTGAATACACTGTGGCATATTGTAGCAGGTAGTCGATTTAACTATGACGACAAGGACCTCACAAAACTTATCGAAATGACTGGACATGTGGTGAGATTCCGGTAAATTTTATGAGCGACACCACTTTCAATGTTCAGTTTAGATTATTATATTTTATAGGTTCAAAGTACGTTTGCGAATTAAACATTTTAAATGTTTTGAATGCGATTTTTTACAGCTCTCTCGATTCCGACAGTTTTATGCCAACGATATTATTTTTTATGCCTTGGTTGACGAAATTTGCTCCAGAAATGACTGGGTGGAATACGTTTCTAGCCAGCTTCAAAGCAATATTTCCAATTCTTGGGAAATACATTGAGGAGCACAAGAAACAGTTTGATCCGGAGAATCCAAGAGACTTGATTGATATTTATCTACAAAAAATTCAATCCACGTCAGACACGGATTCAAGTTTCTTCAAAGATAATGGGGGTATTATTTTACAATAATTTCAGTGATGACTTTACTTTTTAATGAGCTGATTGCATATTTGTTCAATGTTAGAAAAATCTTTGTTGGTTGTTCTCCTGGATCTTTTCGTGGCTGGAGGAGAGACAGCAAGCAGTAACCTTACTTGGGGCATTTTATTTTTGACAATGTATCCCGAAGTACAAGATAAAATGCATACAGAATTAGAACAAGTTGTGGGAAATGGACGACTTCCTTCAGTGACAGATAGACTCAAGTGAGTTTTGACATCCATAGTATTCTTTTAAAATAATGTTATAGTAGTATAGCATTATTAAAAAAAATTATTCGTGTGTTGGGATAGTGCCAGTAAAATTTCAAAATGTCATGGCTATTGGCAAAATTGGTAAATACGGGGACGGCAAATATTGCTATGAAATAATCGGACACTTTATCCCAATTATACGGGTAGCGATATAATTGCGATATTATTATCAGCTCTAAATTTGAGAAATGGGACATTTGTGTTCGAACTTCTAAAATGTGTCTAAATTGCCTTCTCTGGCATTTTCTAAAATTCTGTCATTCTGGTATATACCAAAGACTAGGCAGCAATACCGGTATGTGGCTTCTGCATATGCTAACCCTATAAAACACATACATGTATGCACCATACTTTGTTAACAATTTTTTACTACTGTATAATTTACCAATTGATTTGTCCATATGCTTTTACAAACAATTATTTGAATTGGTTTTCGCTTTCTACAGAATGCCGTACACTGAAGCTTTTATCAACGAAGTATTAAGAATGGTTACCATCGGAGCTTTGTCAATTTTCCACTCCACTTCCGAAGAAATGGATTTCCACGGATATACTCTACCCAAGGACTGCATTGTTTTTGGAAACTTTTGGGAAGTTCATCACGACCCAAAAATGTGGGGTGATCCAGAAAACTTTCGACCAGAGAGATTTTTAGACAACTCAAAATCCAATCAAGTTTATGTATTTTCAACAGGTTAATATGTTAAGTCTTGCATTTTTGCATTTTCATATTGACAAATTAATCAAATGGAAATAATTTTTTTTTGTATTTTAATTAATTAATAGGAAAAAGAATTTGTCCAGGAGAGTCCTTAGCAAGGGATGAACTTTTCTTGTTCATAACCACACTGTTGCAGAATTTCTATTTTAAAAGGGATCCATCAAGTCCTCCACCATGTCTCGACCCGATGAAAGCTGCAGTTTTGAGATCACATACTTCTAAAATTGTACTTTTAGACAAGAAATGTCCTGTGTAAGAACAATTCTTTAATTTGTTGTCATCATCAAAGTTCAAAAATAGAAGATGTTGAGTAAATCTGCTCTCTAACAACTAACTAGGTATGTAGATATAGGTATTACTTTTACGTATGTCCAATATTATTCATGTCACTGTTCTGCATATTTTAGTGGAAAGGCAACTTAACATTTAAAATATTTTTAAAATCTCCGCAAAAAATTACAGAAATAAATATTAGATAAATGTAATACAAGTTTTGTTGTACTGTCTTTTTCCTTGTCTGTAAATATTCTCTGCATAGAAATTATCCAGAACATACAATAAAACTTAACATTGTTTGTATTTATTTGTGTTGCATTGACTAGTTTTTCGTCCAGAAGATACAAGAGTTATTAAAATCCATCAAAAAAATTGAGACCACTATATTTCCTCTTTCATGCAAAATACCTAGTACACCATGAGATATAAATGCATTTCTTGTAAAGGCTTATTAGTACAATGCTTTTATGCTTACATGTATTATAATACTATAACTGTACAACACAGGAAATTCATGCTCTAATCTTTCTTTTTCTACACTGCAAGTATTGCAATAAGACGACATACGTAAGACATTGCAAATTTAAAGCCAGCCATGGAAAACTTGTCAGTGTTTGTCCACGCACATGCAGCAGTGGTGTATTTAGGGAGCTCACCCCCCCCCCACCCCCTAACAATTGTTGGACTACTATACATTAGATAAAATAATGTCTCCCATAATGCCAAAAAAGATAAAATTAAAAAGCTAAAGTATAAGCTAAAATTCGGTCATTAAATTAAAGAGCAAAAAATCATGAAATTTTTTGCGTTAATTGTATTTTGTACAATACCATTATGTGCAGAAGTCTATAACAGTAACATTAAAACACAATCAGGGGTAAGCAATACATTTTGTTTCAAGATGCAAGAAATGCATGCTGCCATACTCAAGATATTAATTACTATCTTAGAAACTGTATATTCGTAAAAGCTGAAGTTACCAGATGTAAGTATTTTATATATAGGTACAAATTTAATATTTTCACACATTCGTTTTCGTAAGATACAATAACAGGGATTACAATTTTATTTAAGTCTTGATCTCAAGATGTAAATACAAGATATATTTTCATACATTTTTAGTAGGAAACAAGAATCTAGTTTGAATGAAATCTTACTCTTAAGATACATAGGATGTGAGACTACACTTTTGTTGATTATAAGATATAATTTAAAAAATATAAAAGATAATTAAATTTACAGTTGAATATAAAATATATCTTAGATGTATCGAAGTATGTTGCTCAGCCCTTCACACATCACATGTGAATATTTTACTGTACTACTCTACCACTACCAATAAGAGTCATAGACGAAAGTTTTTCGTTATTATCGGTTGTTTAGCAGTTTTCGCCCCTTCCATTTGTCTATGAACAAAAATCTTATCAGATCACGAAATGAAGAATTATGTATTGAACTGTTACTAACTTTTATGGATCATACTATCATACATAAGCACTAATATAATAGTGCAGTGAAATATATTAAAAAATAAATTTGTTTTAGTGAAAATGACCAGGTTGTTAAATACGTATTAGGATTTTCTGAAGGTTATTTATTGGTATTTGGGTCATTTATTTGCCTTTATTGTGGATTGGAACAAGAGTGAGTTATTATTAAGAACAGTTTTATTTCTCTTTGAGCAAAACAACAAAGTTCGTCATAGGATTATAATGTGCATTTTCCTTGTTTGCGGTATTGGGGTAAGTGGCTAGGTATATAGAAAAATGCGTATACCAGCATAATATTCAATATTTGACACAAGAAATTGAATTGAGCCGATTTTCAATCCTAAACGATCAAACAAAATTAATGTTTAATTTGTTCCTATCATTTAAAATATTTTATAATGTCCACATTAAATAATATATTCGAAATCGTCACAACTATTGTATTGCTTTGGTGTAATTTCCAATGGGTATCTATTGTGGCCTTAAATAATGACAAAATTACAGAGGTTCCACTGGATTTTAAAATAAATCCCGAAGCACAATCAGTTTGTAAGGATTTGTTTATTAAAACTTTTATTCTCCTTCATAAAACGTTTTTATATCCCACTAAATGAAAATCAATCATTGGGATCAATACATCGTACATATAGTTTTAAGTAGTTGCTAATAATGAAATAATTTTTATAGCTCTGGAAAATCATGGAAAAACTGTAGTCTGTGTTGTGAACACATGGGCATACAACAGACGACTGGATGGACACTACAATTTAACTAGCGATCCAATGGTCATTGGACAACTTTGCAGTCACATCATTTACAGAAGTCTTCTGCTCGATGCAAAAACATTTCATATTAATTTCAATGACAGACACCTGGACGCCAAATTAGGTGAATAGAACTTAACCATTTCTCTTTATTCTGTCATCTGTTTTGAGATTAGTTAATGCTCACCATTGCGATGATATCTTGTAGGATATTTCAAGCAAATGACTTCGATTATGTCAAAATTTCCAAAATTGAAAGTTCTACCTTCTGTTGGAGGATTCACTGTTGAACCGGATGAATGGTCGGCCATGGTAAATTCCACAAAAAATCGCCAGTCATTCATAAATCACGCATTGGAATTCGTTAGGTACAAACGATGTAATTCTAATTTTAACATGCATTAAAATTCAATTTTAATTTTTTTATATTCTCAATTTTTAATATTTATTGTAGGGAAAACAACTGCAGCGGACTTAATATAGATTGGGAATATCCAAAACCAACAGAGAAACAAATGTTCACAATACTTGCAAAGGTATAAATAAAAATATATACAAGAAATAAAACTAATTTTAACAATTCGTTCCTTGATTGGAAATGTTTCAAATTTTTTGTTTTAATGGATGAGACAAATTAAATTCTCGCTTAAAAGTAATGCAACAATTTGAAAAATATGATTGTAGGAACTCAAAGACAAGTTTCAGCAAGAAGGATACATCTTAACGACTTTTATTGGAGGAAGAATCCAAATATTAGAGGAAAAGTACGAAATTGCAAAAATTACTCGCATTTTCGACTTGGTTATTTTGAAGGGTATAGATCTGTATCCAGACTACAGGAAAAGGACGGGATACAATGCTCCTTTGTACACCAATATGCACCCCAACAGTTATTACGAAATTCTCAAGTATCTTCTTGTAACTCATAATGCAAAACCCGAGAAAATCATTTTAGGGGTTCCATTTTATGGTCGTCCTTATTTGCTAACAAATATCAACACATCAGCTGATGAAAGTGTGGGTGCATCTTCCACACATGGGGAATACCCGCCAGCTTGGCTTGCTGATGGGACATTCACATGGGGATATAATGAGGTGTCAGCATTTTTATAATTTTTGGTTCCTTTCTATAATTCATTTTTAAGTAAGTTATATATGGTTCAATCTTAATTAAATATAATTCATTTTAATTTTAATGTAGTTTATTTTTAATTAAATAATATACTTCACTTTTAATGAAAAACGCTAAACAATTATTAACAAGTAAAATACTTTTCACTTAAACTTGAAAAAATTGAATAAATTGTTAAAGACTTGATAAAATATTTCATTCCAGTGTAATTTAAAAATTTGTAGATCTGTCTTAATGCTTCTCATGAAAAAATATTAGCATGGAAGATGTATTGGGACGATGAATCAAAAGTTCCATTTCTTTTGAACGAATATGGTCGGTGGATGTGTTTTGAAAATGAAAGAAGCATTTTTGAAAAAGTTAAACTGGCTTCAGAATTTGGACTTGGGGGTATTATGGCTTGGTCACTTGATATGGACGATTTTAGAGGGAATTGCGAGGAAGGGATTAAGTATCCTCTGCTGCGAACAATTAACTACGCCCTGAATTCTACGAAGGATCTTACAGGAAACAAACTCTGCGCTATTTTACGAACTACTAAGAAAAGTCCATGGATGAAGCCTATTGTGTCCACAAATGTTTTTAATTTGACTGTGTCTCCTTCTTTGTCTGTAGAGATTAAATGTACAGCTGAAGGAGACCCTTTGCCTATCATATCGTGGTTTAAGAGCGACAAAAAGATACAGGAAATTGAATACAATTATTGTTCCCACACGTCAAATCAAATTAATTGTCATCCATTTTTAGAAAAAAGAGAGTCTATGCTTAAAATAAAAAGTTTCAAGCGAGAAAACGCTGGAAATTATTTTTGTGCAGCTGAGAATATACATGGGATTGAAAAAACTTTGTTTGTTCTCCAAAACAAATTGAATGATGAACTTAAAAATAATTCGAATACTCCGTGGGGCTGGATCGCTACTGGCATCGTGTTCATTATTCTTTGTATCGTGGTTTTGGTCGGATCTGTTCTATTCAAGCGAATGAAAAAGGAATATGTAATTTACTGACACCATTTTTCATTTCGAAACTTGAAATAAAAATGTTAATAATTAATAATTTTGAAATTGTTGAGTTACAGGAAGGACTGAGTAAGAGGGAGATCCAACTATTTATGGAAGGAAATAATATTGCGAGACCTACTGGAAATGCAGGAACCGAAAGATCTCCAGAAAATCTGCCTTATAATATTAACTATGAAATACCATCAAAGGAATATGCAATTGGTAATTACTGAAATATGATACTGTATACACTATGTATATAAAATTTCAGTATAGTATAATGTTAAATTTCTGATGTTATAAAGAAATAATTATTTTATTATTCGGATTATAATTATTATATGCAGACCATGAAGACGTTTTGGGAGCTGGTGCATTTGGAATTGTGTTCAGAGGACGTGTGAAAGACAATCTTGTTGCAGTAAAATCAACGAAGCCAGGGGCTGACAAACAGTATTTGTTATCACTCTTGGACGAATTAAAAATATTAATTCACTTAGGTGAACATCCTAATGTTGTTAATTTGATTGGAGCAAGTACGCCGTTTTTAAATAGAGGTAAGAATTATGAAGAAATGATTAATTACTAATTTTATTTTACTTAAGATTTTAGATTTTAGTATTAATAACCCTAGAACAGGCACGTATCCAGGATCATAAGCTGGGGGGGGGGGTGCACAGCAAGGTTTTTTACAGAAAGTAATTAATGGTAGAGCAAAATTTCAATATGAGGAGCAATTGAGTGCATATAGCACTTTGAATTATGTCCAAACCAACTTAAAACGCATCAAATTCGCGCTTAGAGCGATGTTTTTAATTTTTTTTAACTTTCAATGTAAAATAAGCTATTTTTTTAGATATCAAACGCATTCTGGGGGGTGCACGTGCACCCCCTCTGGATACGTGCCTGCCCTAGAACGCATATTGAATTAATTATATCTTCAATATATTATATGTAATACTAGGTATTATAACTGCCTTATTTGAAAAGATTAATAATTCAAGCTAGAAGCTTATTGTTTTCAAAATGTATGATTGGACGTATTGATTTACAAAAGTTTTTATTGCAGGAATTGTGTACATGTTTGTCGAATTATGCAATCTTGGAAACTTGCTCGATTTTCTTCGAAATTGTCGTGATAATTATGTTTCGTTAACAAAAGTGGAAAATGTTTCTGACACACCTTCTCGCAAAGTCAGGTACGTATAGAACTTTAATAAGTCTCTCATTTATCATTACAAAATAATTAAAATCTTCCAATTCAATTATTTCAATTTTTCTTACAGTTATATAAATGATACTGCTGTTACGATTGATATAAATCAAGAAGACAATGGCACTGACCAACAATTCGAAATTACAACCCACAATTTGCTAATGTGGTCACACCAAATAGCAAACGCCTTAGAACATTTAAGTCAGAAAAAGGTTTAATCAGTTCATCTCTATCTGTACATAATCAACTCCAAAATATGTGTATCATTAAATGAGACTTATTTAAATCTTAAATATTTTAAAGGTAATTCATGGGGATTTAGCCGCTCGAAATGTATTAGTATTTGAAAAAAATCTCGTCAAGCTTACGGACTTCGGACTTTCTAGAAAACTTTATGACTATGGCAATTATGTCAAAAAGAAGCAGGTATTAAAAAGGCATATTAATAAATGAAATACGATTCACGTTTTAAGATTAATTAAAAAACCTATGTATATGTACTGAGAAACTGAGAGTAGCTCTCGGTGTTTTGATTGGAAAACAGACTTGTACTGATTATTACTTCACTTTTAATTAACATAAACTATACTGAATAAAAAAATCTTCCAATTTGTTTGTAAGGAACCATTACCGTGGCGTTGGATGGCAATTGAATCCCTTCGAGACCTTTCATTTTCTACCCATTCGGACGTTTGGTCTTATGCAGTTACTTTGTGGGAAATATTTAGCCTTGGAGAAACACCGTTTCCAGGAATAACATGGTCAACTGATTTCGTTGACAGTTTAGCTCAAAATCTGAGGTTGCACAAACCTCAACACGCGTCAGAGTCAATGTTAGTGATGATTCCCTCATTTTGATTGGGATTTATTAGGATCTGTACCTACCTTATTACAAATGACTATGACTGTTTGTGAAAATATTATTAAACTAATGACAAATTTAACATTGAAACCGTAAAAAGTATTGTGATTTTATAGACACAATCTAATGTTGGACTGTTGGAAAATTAAACCAAGCGATCGACCTCAACCCAAAGACTTGGTCGCTTATTTTTCAAATGCCTTACTGGACTCATCACCATCTGTAAGCTTTGATACGAAAAACATTTTTATCTTTTACGGTCATTTTCACATAATAAACATAATATTTATTGTATATTTATTGCAGGAATATGAAATTTTGTAAATAAAAAAGCAAAGTATTTTTTTAGTAACGCCGGTTATTAATTCATGAATACAAAATTATTCATGAACAGATTAATTTAAGTTTATCTTGTTATTAGCATTTGACGATTAGTAGTTAAATAAATTAAATATGTATATACATTAAAATTATTACTAGACCAATTATAAAAAGTGAATTATTATTTCATTTAAAGAATTTTATAGTCTTTAACAACATACATAGTAAGCAAATAATACAGATATATTGTACAAACATAGTTAAGGGGGACTTAACGGGTTAGCAGTGGGGCATTTCGGTCCATACCTGTCCCATGTATTCTGCCTTCCCATCTA
>JAQFYB010008061.1:0-10162 GCA_034694085.1 Pogonognathellus longicornis
TATAGAACAACACGTTTAGTTTGTATAGACTTTACTGGGAGCCTACTAGTGTTACAAAGAGTAAACATTAAACAAAGGAGAGTTGACTGAGGCAGAACGCAACAACTCATAATATCTCGGATATGATTTCTATTTCACATGAGTATAAATAAAGTGAAAATAAAAATGTACGAATTAGAACAGCGGGGAGCGTATTCATTATGGAAACATAACCTACCATAACTAAGGCAAGATGCAATGCATGTATGTGTAAATAAAAAATGAATTGACAGTGACAATGATGAAAGAGTTTAACTGAACTAAACGGAGCTACAAAGGAGCCCTATGGTAATAGGACCCCTCTTTTCTAAATAAAGCAAATCAGTCAAGTGAATGATAAAAATTTATTCTGTGGCACGATTATGGATGTGATTTTGGTAGTGAGAAGTCATAATGATGTCAATCTGCAATGAATGAGATACGAGTATGGAGTGGAACATGGACGGTGTGATATACGGGTGTTGTGTGTTGTACTACATGCAGATATTATGGCCAAACGCAATGGGTGATGGAGTGCGATAACGATACGCAACGCAGCAACGACAACGACGACGCTTCATCGTCACTAGCACTCTTTATTCTTATTATCCGACAACCGTGTGGTGTCTCGCAAATGAGAAATAAAAAGGAGCATACATGTGTGTTGGTCTTTACTGTACTGGGACTTGTTAATAAAACTAATGCTCTCTTTATACTCAACTGCTACACGTTATTTGTGTACAGATATTCTAAAAGTCTTGTGTAAAGGTTATAGTATATCTGTAGAGCTAAGGCTTTGTATAATAATGTGTGTAGTTTCATGATGTGTGTGTAGTTTTTAGACACAATGTGCAATTTACATTGTGCAACCGAAAGGGATGGGGTTGTTGTTGTGTTTTTCGGTTTAGATTGGTTGACTGATACTTCGCTTCGATGAACTCACTAAATAAACTAAAAGAATAGACTCAAAGTTTGTAGGAAGTCTACATTTTTCTAGTTTAATTTCGCCTTGTTGATGGAAATCCATTTCAGCCTTTACAATTACATGACATGTTAACAAAATGTAATCTTACTTTGAAGCAAGGTAATTCTCAAGAATTTTCGATTAGGATTGATTAAAACTATTCTTCCTACAAATTGGACATTAACTTAATATATCGAACTTATGAAATTAACAAATTACGCTAAATTTTTATCAAACTATAGAAAAACTATTTTTCCCGAACTTTAAAATCGAAATTAAAATTACTGTTATTACACCACAGGATATTTGCAAACATTCTTGTTTAATATATTGTAAAGTAATTAATGTAGATCGCAGATCGTATTTCAGTTCAAGTCTTCATTAGCCACGTTGAAATAATAATATAAAGGTATATAATATCCTAATCTTTTTAAATTGAAAAATTCTTTTTAAGTTGAAATTACAAATTCTTAATTTAATGGGTCTTATATTAGACTTGAAAGTGAATGTATAGTTTCTGGAAACAGTCTATACATTATAGTGGAAGATATGCCTACAAAATGAAGTGACTGACAAGTGACAATGACAATACAAAAACTTTATATTATTACAATTACCTTACTAAAATTCATTATTTGTCTGAATGCTGGATGTTTATGTTGATAAAACGCATAGTAGATATTTCATGTCTAAAATTTAAAACCCCATTTCATTATTACCACACAATATATTGATAATAATAGTATTATGGGATTGAGATTATATTTTTCCAGAGGGGATTGCTTGATATTAACAAGCGAATGGAGGCATAATATTGAGGAATAGCAATCCATACAGAGATATAATAGCAACATTGAAGTGATACACAAGAGAAACATGTCATAGTGGCTGTTGATGTTATTATTAGTGGATTTGAGGGTGAGTAGAGACGGGGCAGAGTATGAAATAGACATTATTTGTAAACGATATAAAAGTGGTGAACAGTGAGCTGCGGAGTGTGTCTCTTGAAGAGTGTTTCTCACGAGTCAAAACTACGGGAGGCATCCATCTCCAAAGCAGATGGGGTTCCCATTTTCACGGCTCTTCTTGTTTTCCAGGCTATTTTTTGGACACCTAAAAGGGATCTCTCTGTAAGCCACGTAGCTAAACCAGGTCAACACAAAGCCACTTCTATATGGACTCCAGAAAGCATGCTGGACTTGTAAAATTGAGTTTCGTTAATTTGCCTCTTTCTTCCTCGAATCTTTTTGCCAGGTCAATCATTTGTTTCGGATAGGACGTACTTACTAAAAGATACTGGAAATGACTATAGTTTCCCTTTTACTATCAGTGCGTAGTTTAAGATAATATGAGTATTCTTGATGATTCACTTATATTAGGTAATATAAGTGTGTATCATAAGAATGTATACGACTAGGTACGTTTCGTGTGAACAATATAAGTACCTATATAGGTATAGGTGTCTGTATAATATTAGTAGTAAACTAGGATGAATTTTGTAATAGAAATGTACATGGTGGTTATACATGGACTCAAGCCCATAAAGAGAGTTTCCAACAGGGACACCCAAGAAAAGATGAATTGAACGAGAGTGAGTGAGAGAACATAACAAAAGTGTCCCACAAAATGTCATCTCTATTCAGGCGAACCTAACCATGTTGAACCTTAGTTGGCCTTTCCTGGAGGAAAATTAAATTGTCAAGACAAGTCAAAAGTCTCAAAGTCTCCCAAGAACTGAACATTTAGGGTCGGCTTTTCCTTCTATTCTCTGAGCTACTCTTGTGTAGCATCGCTGTTGTATCTCAATCCTTCGCATAATGATACAAAGGATGTATTTGTGTATACCAGTGTACAAATACCCTTGGCTTTGTCCACTAGTACAATACAAATAAGAAAATAACATCCGCAAAGTCAAGTTAAAAGCTCTATACTCAGTTTTTAGTAACGTCCATTGGACTCTAGCATTGTGAATGGACTGAATACAATCCAGTAGGTATATAGAAGTCACATAAGAGCCGACCCACAGTGCGTGTACAGATGAAAAGATTCATTACGGTATATATACATGTACACACTACAAGGCGACGGAGCACGCTAATATATTACAATCAGCGACTTAACAAAGTCAAATGTTCGGCAAAGTCTTTCTACTCTCTACTTATAGATTAACAACAAACAGATTTAATCTCTAAGTTGCATTAGTATTTAGAAATGTAAAGAGTATACATACATAATGTTGTTTACAATAGCTAACTGAAATAATGCAAAATGCCATACACAATAGATGAACAATAGCACGCTACGCCACATGCCTCCAAACCAAAGCTCAAAGTTAAACTTTAAATATTGTGCTGTGCTTGCAAACTACATTAGTAGCATTAGTATTAAGATACACTAATATTATAGGTGCATGCGTAAAAGTCAGTTATTTAGTTATAAACGTTAAAAGTGTTGTTCTGTGTGTGATATACTGTAAATATCCTAAGCCTTGTTCTACATAGGTACACATTCACTTTATAAAACCAAAGCAATGGGTAATGGTTTGACTTGACTTGACTTTACTCAGTGCCTAAATAAGATTAAAGCAAGTTACTACATAGAGTCGATTCATCTTACAAGATTTGTGAGTTGTGTGTAGAAAAGTGACTGTAAGGCTACTCTTTTCGGTGTTTGAACATTTAACACTTTCCTTCTCAAACAAACCGGCTAACTGTTCAATGTTCACCCCATTCGTTCCAAGAAATGAGATTTTTCTTTCTGAACTCGACTGTACTCTGTACTGTAGCGTCAAACTCTAAAGTAAAGCAAGCAACACAACACAAGTCAAGTCAACGATGAGCGATCCAACTATCCATCATCAGCTCATGAAGCAAAGCATTGACAAAAGGCAATCTCCGCCTCTACACTTTTCATCCTTTCGCTTCTATAGATTCTCTACCAAGATTCACCACTGCCGAAACGAAACTCTTTTCTCTTTTGTGTACATTATTCAGAAGTCTTCTGGGATATTTCACACAGCAGCCCTCAATCGCCCAATTCATTTTCTACTTTTCTTCTATGCTCAATTGGTCACTAATTTCACCATACTTTTACACGTACCTACTCATCTTACACTGCACAAGCATTCTAATACATAACATACCTAACCTTTGGCCAAGAGTAGCTTCATTTGACTTATTATTCATTATTCATGTACATAAGTAATTTTATACACTGTTCCTGGCTTATTACACACTGCAGTCTGTACTTTAACACTGTAATGTGTATAATGTATAAGAGTATGTAGATATTGACGGTACACACAGATAAAGTAAGTAGCAGGAGCTACTTGTTGTATACGCACAGCTGTAGTTGTATAGGAACGCATATATTAAAGCCATTTTTCATGTATTTTAAACTGGAGACGAACTGTGAATTGACACGGAAACAGAACCACACAGCATGGATGTAATATGTAATGGTTGAGCTGAAGACACATACATCAACATACATCATCCTCACGTCTCATCCCAACAGACCAAACGGCCCGACCGAATGCTTTCTGTCAACTTCTTAAGATAGTTGTTAAAGGACCGACATGTATTACGACTGCAATATGATATACCTTAGAAGAGCCATTGCATTGTAGTAATCGAGATGGAATACAGACTCTTAAACACTAAACTCAATATAGGAGATGCAAAATGATATGACACACTCACTTGAGTATGTACGTATTATTCATACAGAGGTTGAACTGACTATTTGTAAAATACACGGCAAAGCTAACTAACTGCTTCAAAAACACATTCATTTATCATTCCAGATTCTTCAGAACTGTTCTTGATTACTAAACGGATGCCATTTCAATGACTTCAGGGTTGCACCCGCCTTCACTCCTAATCAGTCTTCTGGGCACATGTTTACTGATTAAAACACTCCCAGCCAAATACTCTTTCTATTTTCTATTACATCGATGTGGTTAAAGTATGGAAGTGTGTATACAATATAACTAATCAAATATGATGTGCTCTACATTCCTCACAAATATCTGAATCAAATAGCAATTCCAACACCTTTAGAATTGGGTTGCTGGGTCAAGATCCGTAAATGTGACTGTTTAAGTAAATAATCAGAGCAATTTGGTAAACATACATCAATGCAACAAAACTATAGTAGAATGACATGTGTTTGAGTGAAAATATTTTCTTAACTTTAGTCAATGGTATGTATGTAGTAGCAGAAGGTATGCTACTTAGTTACTGTCATAGGTTTCTACAAATTTCTAACTGAAGCATTTGAATAGTTTTGAAATTGCAACAGTTTATATTATGATTTACAAAAACTTAACAATTACAATGTAACGAGCTGTTCAAAATTCATTTCTCGTTCATCTTACATTTAAGTAGCTACTACACACTACCAGCTATCATAGTAGCACATTGAAGCTACCACAATAGTTTACTGTGACAAATGTAAATAAGTAGTATGCTGAAACAGTGCATTTGATTTTGAAACTGTAGCTAAGGCTAAGATACTACATACATACATATAACATTATGCGTTTTTATAGCATATTTTTCCAACCCGACTTGGAATTTGTTTAATAAAACAAACACTTTGATATTTATATTTTGTTAAAGTAAAGTAGATCAAAATGTCTGTGTCAATAAATGCTAAATAGGTTTTCAGAAACATGTTTATTGCATTGAATCTCGCAATAAACTTTTAACCGAAATCACTGGTTGCAAATAATATAGCTTAATCAGTTTTCAGTGTCCATATGGCTTATACATGCGCTGAATTAAGCCGTAGTTAGGCTTGTCTCAAAAAGTCACAGGTCATTTTGAAATAAACCAATACATATCTTGTAGAGAATCGTTTTGTGCATTTAACGAGCATTGACTCAATGTGGTTATGCAACATTATGTGCGCTTAAAGCGTTTTGGCAAAAAACATGTACCAACTATGTATAATTGATTTAGGAGATAAAACCAATATTTATTTTAAAGTTCGACGAGAAATGAAAACTCACATAAAGATGTTTTGAGCCTAAGCGCTTTAAGCGCACATAATGTTGCGTAACTACATTGTGTCATTGCTCATTAAATGCGCAAAACGATTCTCTACAAGATATGTATAGTGGTTTATTTCAAAATGACCTGTGATCCTTTTGAGAAAAGTCTAACTGAGGCTTTATGTATTAGAGCTTAGGTACACTGAAAACTGATCTGCTAAGGCAATAAAAATAATGCCAATTCAAACTTATCCACCTATTGCTGTTTATTAGTTATTTTTTTTATCGTGGTATATTAATACCGTAATTATAGGTCCTTCACATACCCATTTTTCATTCTCCTTTGCCCGATAGAAAAAAATGACTTTTTTTACAAAATGAGTAATTTGAAGTGAAGATTTAAAAGTTTAAGATTGGTTGACATATTATATCCAACCGAAATGTATCAATTTTCCTATGCAGTCAGAGTCAGTAGTTAGTGTAGAAGAATTTCATTTTGTAATTTCATGTTGTAGGTAGTATTTAAGAAAAATAAATCCATCGATTCATTCGCACCATAATGTTGCATTGCAGAAATGATTGAGATTATTTTATTGCAGTATACATCAACATATCCACTTATACTGGATGTAACTTGATTGTGCTTGACATAAGTAAGTTGCACCATTGCATACCATAATATTATGCCTTTGGATTGCTCTGGGTGATGTGAAATTTAAATGTAACAATCTGCTAGTGGATTTGATGTAGGGTGAGAAACAAGATGACAGCGACACTTTCACAGTCAAAGGTCCATACGTCCATACATACAAACATTTAACTATAACATGCCCTGTGGGTAACTCAACTTACAGAATATGACTAATATATCTTCCTACCTATATTTCATATATTAGTTTGCTATGGACGAATATATTTGTAGGTTGACTATATGACATTTACAACAACAACAGGACAAGTCGAAAACATATTTTATTTGAAAGGAGCATTGAATTGAATAAACCACAAATGAGAATGAATTAACATCGGCTCAAAGGTCTAGATTGAAACAGAGGCTGCTCACAAGTTGATAAATATTTGTCATTGTTTATACATAGGGAGAGAGAGAGAGGACTTTGAGAGCTGTCTTGTAATAAATAAAATGTCAAGCAAGCGAGGACGAGGAGACAGCTACATTAACATCACCTACTTATTATTATACCACTACAACTACAAATACAACTAGAGTTCTCGTTCTATAGCAGAAAAGGTTAGTTAGTTATTTCGACCGGCAAAGAGCATTTATTGTCAAACTTTGTGCCGAGGAGATGAGAGAACACGCTCAGAGTGTACTTACTTTATGTGCATGTACAATATTAGGTATGTGAAGTGAAAAATGTACTTGGACAGTATAGAAGTTCTATAGAGCTACATAGAAATGTATGTATGTAGATCTTTGTATAAATGTGCCTGTGAAGCGAAGCAATTGCAATGCAATGGTTATGTTGTGTGATATGATGGCAATGTTATTACGTTGTTTTGTTGTGTATGAATTGAGTGACTGAATGAATGAAAACTAAACGAAGGAAGGAAAAGCAAAGCAAAAGGATCTATGGATGAAGCTCTGTTTGTATTACACCATTACTTATACTGGCACAATAATGCCCAGTCTAAATTCAGTGAGACAGACTGATATAATAATAATAATAATAATGGCAAAAGCTAAAGCTGAAAAGATGACTGAACGAAGCGGCGCTCCTCTAAAGAGAGATGTAGATGTCGAAATGAAAAATCCTTTGAAAATTTTCACTTCTTTCTAACACCACCATACCACACCATACATACACAGCCTTAGCCAAGCCACCACCAGCCAAACAACAAAGTGTGTGTTGAGCTGTATTTCATTGTGTGTACAGAATTGTATCGATATGTGTATAGAGATTCTGTAGTGTGTACACTAACAGAAAAGCGATTACAGCCGAGTTACCTTTTGTTAAATTAGGCATATATTCTGTTTTGGTGGTGGGCTGAGTAGGACTGACTTGCTTTTGATTCCTTCTCTAAACACTTTTTCACTTTATTTCATTTTCTATTTTATCCTTTAATGCTCTTGTGTTGCTTAGACTTAGACTGAGCTTGATTCGGGAGAGACCCATATATGTGACCTAACTTAGCTTATTATTACTTACACTCGTGGTGCGGATTGGACGCGATTAAAATCTTAGCATTATACATACCTCTATATATGTACTACTGTGTATTCTACTTACTGTACTTCGCACTATGCATTTATTACACTGTAAATTGTACTCACGCGGTAGTAGCGTTCTAAGCTATAATAGTAAGATTTAGACGGATTTGCTTGCGCTACGATTTATAGTAATCTGCTTCGTTTTCTCAGTCTGTAGCATTCTGTGTACTTAAGCTACATTAGTTTTAAGTAAAGTGTCTAAAGTCATATAAAGAGAGATATGTAGCTATGGCATAGTAAAGATGTGAGCCGGAGCAGATGAGAAAAATAAAGTTGTCAGACGCTGGAAAACTTGCATTTTCAACAATGTCGAGGATAAATATTTAAGGGGGGCCTTTAGCGGCGAGTTTTTGGCTTCTTACAAAAGAGACTTGCACAAAAAGATTTAATATAACAACGGGGTACAAATGTATAGTACGCTAGTTTGTAATACACATAGCTATATTATACCACCATTCCCTACACTACAAATTTGTATATACCTGCCTTATGTCTTCATGTTATTACTAAGTAAATGCTACTATTCTTGAGTTAAAGCTGAAGCTACCACTCTCATAGTGTTAGTAGAGGTAAGTACTTATATTTAAAGGTTCCTTATTGTACTTTGTACATCCAGTGTAAAGTATGTAAAGCCATATTAAAATGAACTTATGTAGGTAGCAGCAATAAGAATAAGAAGTATACTCATAAAATATATAGCCCAAAGATTTACATGATTTTTGACAACTTTATCTGTCTGAACTAAACTAAACGAATGTTGTCTGCGTCTTCACGCTTTTAGCACAACTATAAGCATGCAATGGATTAGACACATAAACCCCCAAACGTTTACTCTTTTCACCCTCAATGCCAATTAATAATGCTAAAGTGTTGTCGGGGTGCGGAAAAGGATCTAGGTAGTATATATACTAGAATCGCAATGTCAATACATACTAATAAGGTACAACCAAACCACATTACTATTTCTCAACTTTTTTCTTTCTCAGCAACTCTTCCTCAACTAGCACTCATAATGTATAAATCCATTCCTAAAGCTGGCAAATAAAAAATAATTAAATGATACTTTAAAGTATTTTGTTGTTTCAAACACACATTATTGTAAAGTTTAACAATAAATTGCCTTGTTTATTGTTGGTCTCGTATTCGCATGAAAAAAGCTCTCAAGAAATCAACATATCAAAGTCAACTGGAGATCTATAAGTCATTATTGGTATTGCATCACTTCTAAATTACTGTATTTGCAGGAAAGGGAGGATGAATTGGCTAAACCCAAAGAAAAATATTTTGCTGCTATCAGCTATCCATTGGAACTTGGAACAGCTTACAGGTATTTCATATTATATGATCGGAAATCGGTACTCCAATTTCAAGGACGAGTTAGTGGTCAATAAATAACTTTTGTATGTATGCGAATCAAGTTGTATTTGATAATTTGGATTTTTATGTGTAAATAGCGATGTTGTAATGGCTTATGAAACTTCTAGAGTTTTTATTTGGTCTGATTTTTTCACGATGTCAATGTACAAAAATAATCTACTATAACATTCTACATGGAAATCTTATTATATTCAGAAATGCTTCAATAGTGGAGAACTGTTGACCCGATTACTGTAGAGGAAATTATCATCGACTACAAATAAACGAAACTTCTGTTTTCTACAAATTTTTAAGGGCATTTATTGTTAGAAACTCTTTTATTGGGCATCTACACACTTTTGGGAACCCAATTATAGCATTCAATAAGTTAGGAATTTTGAACGCACTTCTCCCTTGAAGGTTTATTATAAAAGTAGAGAATTCTTGTCCATATTTGTTAGTAAAAAAAAGCCACCTAGAAACTGGCCAGGCTGAATGACAAAAATACACAAGTAGATAGAGTATAGGTAAGAGTAAGATATATATTCCATGCTCATGATTTTATGTGGAAAGTGTTAAATTTTAGATATAAGCGTAC
>JAQFYB010008062.1:0-10161 GCA_034694085.1 Pogonognathellus longicornis
CAGTTTTTGTAAGGGTAAGCGTCCCTCATGCAAAATTACGCAGGAATCATGACTGATTGGGAGTTCGGGAAGCTTTATATAAACTTGAAATGATACAGACGTATAAATCGACATTGTACAAGAGTGTCTAGAATAATAGCAGGTGAATGAATACCTGTGCATGTTGAAATGCTTTATTCGCAACTCCCTCCTTAGTTATTATTAGATACTTTTAGATTTGCAGTGTTATACAACAATAAAGATAAAGAAATGTAAGAAAGAGTGCGAGTGTACAAGTGCACATGTATAACAAGTATGATGAGATTTGGTTCAGGTTTCATGCTTTTATCAGTCTTGTGTTTTTACACAACGTAATGTAAATTTACTGCCTGCATGTAGTATTCTTACACTGCAAGTGATTCGGGCTGTAACTTAAGTCTACATATTTTCACAAAGCCAAGGTTATTTTACAGAAAATGAACTGGAGTAAGTAAATGTACCTGTTTATTTGATTGTATGTGTCTGTGTCTATGTGTGCATTCTGTAAGAAACTCTTTTCGTTCTTTACACAAGAATCCCTGTACACTCCTAATTGTCTACCTCTTCTTTTTCTATATGTAATTATCTGTAGAGCGGACTGTTCGCAATATTTATAGCTTTGAGCGTGTAATTTACCACAGTAAAGCACATTACTGTTCTTACAAGGAGGCAGACTTTGTGTGAGTGAGATGAGATAAGGTTGTTTCCTAAAGTAAAACAAGTTGTGAAGCTTGAATTATAATTTTTCTACTTTTGACATCATTTTACCACCGGCTCTCTTAAACATGTACCGCCACTCTCCCAGCAAAATGTAATAGAGCAAATTTTGCATATAAAATAAATTTAATAAATTATGTGTTGGTTTATGTAATGTACTGTATATGTATTAATTGTAGTATGGCTGTAGTATAAAATAAAATAAAATGTATAAAAAATTATTCTAAACATATATGGTGGAAATTGCTTCAGATTATTGTGCAAAGGAAGCAAATCGTGAAAGAACCCTTTTATGGAAATACAAACGCAGATCAATTAGTAATTAGATTACAGCAAAGTGCATAACAAATATCAAGTAAAAAAATTAGCTCAAATTAGTGAGAAGGCTCAATTATTATGCAACATGCTGTGATTTAGGTATTTATAAATTATCGTAATTACAGCTAAATCATCATTAAGTCTCACAAACACACTCACTACACTGATAAGTACTAGTAATAGTAATAAGAGTTCATTTATAGATAATTCAATATAATTTGGTGTACCAAATTACTAATTAAGTCATAAACACGGTGAAGATAAAATTTGAATTTGTAAAAAATCGCCTTGCTATTATTTGATGCATTTTTTTAACAAGTAAACAAACCTATTAAAATATTGGCATTTAATTGTGATGTCTATTATACATAGAAACATAGATAAAAAGTTACGTTACATACCTACCTATGTAGACTTTCAAATATTTTGCATATTTTTTAAATTGCTTTTCAGGTAGGTATCTTAATTAAAGCATGTGAATCATTGAGCGGCAAGAACACACGTATGCCTATGCTAAAAAGTAGAATATTATAGAGCAACAATTATTAAGAAGGTAAGTTAAAGCATAATAATATTATTACTATTATTAGTATATCACCTATAAATAAATGATAAATATTATAGACACAGTAATGTAATCTTGAACCTTCCATGAAGAATTAATCTAATTTCTCATTGCTCTTGTGTACCTACTGATATTATAGTACTGTATATGTTACACTATGTACACTGTAAGCCGCATTATGATTGTTAACACAATTATTGTTAGCTAAGCTTGGGTCACGCCTCCAATAATCCATTCCCATTAACTCCAGCTAGTCAGCATTTAAATACAATTATAAATTAGTCTTTGGCATTAGCCATTACATGTAGAGTGTGCGCTACATAATATGTGCGATACCATTTCTCGATAATTCGTATGCAAATCCTCGTATCGAATTGCTGTTTATGGTTTATACCTGCAGAAAGTTAACATGGAGGAAGGTAATCGAGCAATCTGGTTATAAATGTGCATATTATGGAGGAACTACAAGTAAGAACGACACAGCCTCACAAATTTCGCATGCAAATATCTCACCGTGTAAAACTCATTCCTACACACAGCGAAGCATATGATTAGTACGTATGCAGATGTGCGATTACAATTATTATTGCCATTAAAGCTTTGTATAACCATACAGTACAGGAGAAAATTGCTACGAGATGATTGTAGCGTGTGCAATCTAAACGAAATTATACAATCTAGTTAAATTTTATTGGCTTATGTCTCGGAATCATTCATTATCTCATCATTCTCTAGCTGTCTGTTTCAATAACAAAAATCCTAAGTTGATGGAAGCATTGAGAATTGTTTGTGAGTACCCGTGTAACAGTAGCTACGTATTATAATGCTCAATTAAATTTACTCTAGTGTATTATCATTACCATTGCTACTATACTACTTATATCTGTACTGTATAAATATACTAAAGAAATTATGCACTGTACATGTACCTTCTAAACTGTAATCGGATAATAAAGGATTCGTTGAGTGATACATACAATGAAAAAGATTTAGCTACATAATATACATAGGTCATATGCATCATATACATACATCACGCTTTAAGCTACGTGAAGACCGCATCGAAAAAACTTGAGACACGTGTATCTGTATTACTAGTACGAGTATGTGTGTGTAAGTGTACCATAAAAGAATATGAACATAATATTATTACTGCCTTAATAATAAAAAGATTCTGATTGATGGCTCAGGGAGTTAGATGATTGAATCTGATACACTTTGTATTATACTGCTGTGTGCACACTTGGATTAGTGTTGGGTGCGGCAATCTCGATTATTTTTCGTGAAATAAGAGTGTAAGTGTAATAGACAGATAGAAAATAAAAATGTAACTCGTAGTAGCAAGCACTAAATAATATAAAGTGGAAGTACAAACAAAGCACTTGGATTTTGGAAATTGAATAGAATCGAATTTCTAACACAATAAGAAATCTTGTAGAGATATGAAGCTTCCATGGTTGAAATGTTGTAGTATAATGATGTGTGTGTTGGTTAATTATAATAACAACAGTTGAAGATGAAGGTGACAGCATAGCAGTGTTTTCTTTTGAATATAAGTCAGAAACGACTTTTATACAAGTAGAACAGTATATATAAGTATACAACTACTTGTCATCTGCTGTTATTCACTGTTTTTTAGAGCAATTGTGTAGGTTTGTGTAACGTGTGTTGTAATGTGCAAGTAAATGTGATACAACTTTGTGTATAAATGGTTATGAATGGCTACCTAAATAAGAATTATTGTATTCGAACCTCCATGGAGGTAAACTAATTGTAAGTACAGTACAAGAGTATCAACAGTATGTAAAAGACCTTTAATGTTTCTTCAGGTTTACCAGCTGTGATAAATATTTTTTATGCAGATACAATTTAATACGTACACAATGCAATGCCCTATAGCACAGATAAAATTCTTGGTGGTTTTAGTTGTGTATGAATGAAGGGAATATGTTAAGCTACTTATTATTGCTGTACCTACTGCATACAGTACAGATACACAACAATGACGATGAGTGTGTTGATTAAAATTAATTTCTACAATGAAACTCGTGTTTTTCAGCCTTTTCAACAAACTCCCCATTAAGGTTGATTTTATTGTGATTATTATACTGATTATTATGTCTGTATATAGTTACCCCACTAAACTTCGGGTATGTTTTGTGTATTAAATTATATGTTGTCTTTGAATGAGGCTTTCGTATCAGTTTTGATAGCAAGAATTGCCACTGTAATTGTAATTTAGCCCTTTGTTCCCTTTTGTTCTCATTTCATTTCTATGGCTGTTGTGTGGCTGTTTTACCTTTGCACAGAAGGTTATGGAGATTTGTTTTGATTGATGGCACGTGGATGAGATTACTTTTTGGGCTTTTTGGCCTCAACACGCGAAAGAATTAGCAGAATTTCGATTTAAGTGCGAAATGTTACATGGTTTTGCTAGTACGTACAAATTGCAAAATGTGAAGGAAAATATCCCTACGCAGAAAACAAAAATGTTTTTTCAAGTTTTGGTAAATGAACAGAATCTTTCTCATATAAATACGCTTCAAAGCAGGGAAATTCTGTATCTGACTTTTTAAATAAATTGATAAAAACATTTAACGTTATTCCTTCTCAAATGACGTTTAGTTGCGAAAAGGAATTTTTCATGTAAAACTAAATAAGCTCAGAGATGACTTTAAAACGGTCATTCGCATTCGCATCTTCGATTTACAAACAAATCAGTCAAAAATGTTTCTTTGTCTCATCGTTTGTCTGCCCCACAGTTGAATATGTGTACTTATTCAAATTATTCATTCGTTGCATTCTGCATTCTGCATCATCATTTTTACTTTTAATTGTTTGCATTGCTTATATCTATACTAGGGGTACCTATGTATGTAAATTGCAAAATACGGTGTGTGTTCATGTGTACAAGTATTAGTACCTAGTATAAAGGTGAATTACTACGTTCGGCTTGATTTAAGTCTGGCCAGTGAACATTTATTGAGAAAAGGCGTGGTGTACTAATCCTTGAGTCACAGACGATTTCTTTATTACATGTACATGTAAGGAGAAACTAGCAACAATGTTTTAAGTCCATCGACAATGTTAATTCTGTTCATTCCTGTGTTATTATTATAACAATACCTGTATTATAGAGATATGCACTACAAATGTGCTAGTACTAGGTATAAGTATCTTACAAGTAAGAGTGAAATTGAGTTCGTGGGGTACATAAACACGTATACTATACACTTATAACAAATTTCTTGCTTTGTTTTGATCCAGTTTTTTCCTGGGCCAAGAAAGACCTTCAGTTGACATTACATGAGTTTTCAGAGCAGTCTGAATCTCATTTCTTGTTCTCAACTTCATGATTTTTTGTTGAAACATTAACGGATGTAAATTGCAATGAAATGGCGTGTAGGAAAATGAAATGACTCATTCAATCCATTTTTTCTTGTGCAAAAATCCTATTAGTACGTACGTAGGTTTACGCATTTTGATTTCAATCTGAATGTGTAGCCAATAATAATAAATGGAGTGGTGGGATGATAATATTATTATTGTTAAGTGCTATACGGTATCCTTTTGTGAATTCACTTATCTGTTGCACCCATATTGTATTTATAAGCGTTTTTATGAGAATGATGATTGTGTATCATAAATATAGGACGCTTTGTGGTTGTAACAAGTTCAATCAATAATTTCACATCGAGTTAGTATTGTTAGTTAAATTAGCGATGCAGATATTGAAAACAGAAACGTTTAATAGGTCGCTGCATTTTGTGCTACTATCACGAGTACACGATCCATATATTATTATTTCCTTAATGTATTTTTTCTTAATCTAGTCTGCTTGTGCTAGGTAAATGTACCTCGGAATTGGTATATTTATTAATATATGTGTGTCATGCATCATGTACTAAAGCTCCTTGTCCTTAAAGGCAAAAAATAATTCATTGGTATTTACCTGCTATGTATGTAGGACTTACGCAAGGAACAGTATTAATATTCATTGAAAATTCCGTGCAAGGGAAAACTCATTTAGAAAAACGATTTCCTTTGTTTTCTTAATTATGAGTGGCCGTGCATGTTCATTTCATTTCGTTTGATGCACACAGTGTGTCAAATAAACTTTCCTGTGTAAATTATTGATACATTGAATACAATAAATACAAATAATTGCATAAACTTCTTCATTTGACTTGAACAATTATTATTCCCATGTTTTAGCATGGTCGAGAAGTATACAGTACATGGAAGAGGAATGTATAAGTTAGTTTCTCATTATTTACTAACAATTGAGTAACTAGCTTTGCTTATTATTTCATTACTAATATTTTATTATTTAGTCTGTTAAGCTCAATGAAATGAGTGAATGGAAGCTGTTGTTTTTTATGTGTGTCTATGTGTGTAATATACATAATACCACCTACCAATAATGTTTTAGCAACATTTTATGGCAAGATGTTTATGTATTGTGCTTTATGTATATTGTCTAGTCATAATAGTTATAATATTAAAATGTTTTGCTTAACAAATGTCTGCCAACATGAGTCCATGGACATTATTTAAATTCATGGAATTATGGTGATGACTTTGTGTGATGAAAAGTTCAGTGATATCTGCACAATAAAAATATTATTTATTCGACCTTCACGAATTATTTGTATTTATGTTGATGGATTGACATTTCGCAAGTCAAACTCAAAGGAATATGGATATTAGGGCACAAAATCCAGAACTTGGTCCTTGTGAAATAACACAGAAGGTTTTCTGGAAGGTTTCCATAGTTGTCTGACAAAATGTACACAAACTGACAATGTATATTTTTCTAAGGTATAATTTATCGAGCTACTTGCACCCTTTTATAGATACAAAATGGGATTCAATCAAAAAGAAGTTTAAATGACTTCATTAATTTATTTCTGATTGAAAGTTATAATTTCACGCATATTGAAGGAATTTCGTCAATACAGATGAATAAAAGCAAAGGAACGATGCCCAGTCACCTGATGCAATATGGGGACCCGGACTACAAATTCGACAGAGTGGCTACATTTCTTCGTATCAAAGATGGCCTTGAAAAACAGAAAAAGAGCAAAGTCAAAACTCTTGTTGCACCGTCATTGCCAATAAACGCAGTTAATAATGAAGAGGTGAAACTTGTGAAACCAAAGGTTCAGATTCCTCATACACATCCCCTTCCTCGTTTGAAACACTGGGACTTTATAAAACCAAAAGACGAATCTCACCACAAACCGCAGGTACAATCTAATTCCACGGAATATTCCGAAACGATTTCTGCTACTTCTAAGAAAAGTTCTGCCAAAGCAGCAATAAAAAAGCATTCGGTTCTCAAAGAAAATCCTGTGAATCCTGTTGTAAATCCGCCAAAGTCTTACACGAACAGCATTCAATACGATGTTACTTACCCGACACATGCAATTCTTTCAACTGGAAACGCTGAAAAAAAGATTCCGCGCTGGGAAATCAGAGTTGTACCTCGGGATGGCACGGACGGACATTCTTTTCCAAAAAGAAAAGTTCGGATTGAAGATGACTTAACTTTTCCCACTTCTTTTGATAATGTCGAAGACAAAATTCCGTCGATGACATCCACTGCTAGACGCAGACTTTTGCGAGGAATTTTGAGAAATGTACCCGAAGGACAAATAAGAAAAGTAAGAAAATCCAAAAAGGTGAAGGAAGCAGGGCCTTTGAAACTGCGGAAGATTCCCAGTGATGAAATGCTAATGCATGCAAAAGAAAATGAAAAAAAGCGACAACGAAGACAATTCATGCTCCAACTGCAAACAGCAAAGGAAGATTTGCTCAGTTCCACGCAACTGACGGATAAACAAACGCTTACATGGTTGAAACCCCGTTTTCTGGACTATACTCCGTCGGATTTTTCAGCTTCTCCTGATTTTATCCCGGATAGATGGAAATTGAGTAAAAGAACAAGCGAAATGAGTGAACAAGAATTTGCCGCAGAAATGTCTTTATATGAGTCACCCAATATCACCAGCAATTATGTCTCATCTATTCTTAACCGCAATCGTACACGAATATCTTCCACCTTCCCATCTGCACGTATTCTACAGGATTTCTCAAAGAATATCAACTACATGTAACAAAGCTCCGAACTACAATGCAATATAGCACTCATAGTACTAACTGCGTCTCAGATTTTGCTGCAATCACTATAAATAACCTACTTTAATTACCTTTAACCACTTTGTGTATAACTACTTTCCAAATTCAACACAACAATGCATTAATTGCAAAATAAACATTTCCTTTCATACAAGCAATTGCAATTACACTACGTAAATCCCTTAACCTTGAAAAGAAATTGTGTAGATACAAAAAGTATTATTGATTGTGCAAAGATGAGAGTGCTTTAAAGTCACTAATGCAATAAACGTATCCCTGATTCAGCTACATACAATTATGTAATGTTGTAATGTATTTAGTTATTTAAAACATTTTCTTTATTTACCTGTACGTATGAACGTGTGGGTAGAGTTGAGTATGTATTTATATAAGGAAAAGTTGCATTATTAATTTAGTAGCATTTACCACAAAGCTTTGTATCCTAATTGATTACATAAGTGTACATAATATACCTTCATACTATGATCAAAGTACGATGCACATATCGCAATGATTAATGGCACAGTAGTGTAATAATTTTCCCTCTGCGTAGTAGTAGCTAAACTTTAGACTTTGACCAAATTTGTGACAATTGAGTTTTCATTTTTTTAGCATAATTTGCCGTGAATCACAATGATATCAACTTCAATTTACACTCCGTAAGAATGAGCGTGATTAGAATACTAATTCTACTTACCTAGTAATGTAGGGTACATTAAAAAAAACTTCACAGTCATTGTCTTTCATTTTATTACGTTTGCCGCATGCCAATTTTAAAACATCCATAATTTAGTGCTAATTTACAAAATATTAGATTAACAAAGTTTTTTTAATATTCTGTAGCATTAGATATTTTGCAATTATGATATATTATGTAACAATTTAGATTGTACACTATCGAACTTCACTTTTTAGATGATTTTAAGTACCTAAGTAAGTATACCATAAGATGGGATACTGAGTTTAAACGTAAGTTCATTTCGACAGTAAAATAAAAAAAATTAGCATAATAATTGCTAACATTTTACTCCATCGTCACGGGATGGATCTAATTAAAAGTTTAGCATACAATACTGCTTGGAAAAATTTCATGGTATTAAATACTGGTAGTTCCATTATAATGTACAATGCTTTCATAATCGGTCGTTGTCAACTCTTTTTTTGCAAAATACGTTTAGGTATCATTGTTGTCTATCACGATTCGTTTGATACAAAAAATGCATATTTGACGTAAGTACCCGGAGACGACTTAACTCCTGCAGAATTGAAGTCAATGTCAGTATCAGCAGTCGTGAAATTAGTGACGAATGAATTGCCAGCTCATGGAACGTTCATTTGAAATATCCCTTGGAATCACATCACAAAATTATTATCGCATTAAACCAAGACTCGAGCTAAATGTAGAGTCTCTCCACATTTGGTTTGAGTCTTGATTAAACAGAGATACAATAATATTTTATAGCATACTACACAACATAATAATATGTTATATTTATATCCTATTTAGTTGCAGTAGTGTAGCAAAATAAATAAGCAACACGTTTCTTTTGCCACGTTTTTATTTGGAGGGCTGGCTGCAGAGATATATTGTCATAATCGTGTTTTATATATAAATAACGCATGTATATTTGTATATACATCTCATCATATTAAAGCTTTGAGTCGGGAATCCCTTAGATTTTATTTATATTCTTTGCTGACACCTCGCACGACTCGTGATAAGACGAACCAGGGTGAATAAGCCGAAAGATACGACAAAAAATACTTTAATACTTGCAATGCATCTTCAATACTAAATATAAAATTATGACGATCAGACAAGCATATTTCCACTACCTACCTATGTAATTGTATAAAAAATTGCCAATTCTCAGTAAAGCTAAGCTAATTCGCAGTAATAGGATCTACGAACTATTTTTTATTCATCTGTGTAAAATTACATTACCGAAAATGGAAGTACAATGCAAACATATTTTATGACCCATGAAGCACTTTTATTTGCCCCTTGTAATCGTGCGCGACCCAAGACTCACTCATGTCAGTCATCCCTAAATGTGCACTTTTATAGCTAAAATAGTCTTACACGAAAAGATGAGTTCAATGAATTCAATGTAGTGCATTGCAGTGTGCAATATACTTACTTACACCCTTGTTACATTATTCATGGTGCGTTTCATAGTACGCACCATTATTAATACAATTTTTTGGATTTCAAAAGTTTTAAAAACCTATTATTACCTATACAGAGAAAATTAGATGAAAAAGTTAATTCTAGTTAAAGGAGTGCAAAACCGGGAGTGCATATACACAGCAAGGCGATTATTATAAATGATGCGTAGGTGCATGTTGCATTTACCAGAGAACCAGAGAATTGGTAGTACAGATATACTGCTACTATTATA
>JAQFYB010008063.1:0-10161 GCA_034694085.1 Pogonognathellus longicornis
AGAATAATTTATTCAAATTTAGAATAACTTATTTAAATTTAGAATAATTTATTCAAATTTAGAATAACTTATTTAAATTTAGAATAATTTATTCAAATTTAGAATAACTTATTTAAATTTAGAATAATTTATTCAAATTTAGAATAACTTATTTAAATTTAGAATAACTTAGTCACTCGTTTAAGTCCCGGAGTGATATTGTTTTACGTCACTTCCAGACTAAAACATGGGGTTTCAGCTTACGCCTAACGAGGGTGGTCTCCTTCCCATGCCTCAGCGCCTAACCATTACGCAAAAGCTCATTGGTATAACATACCGTTATGAAAATGAGGATCCGGCTGCCGAGGCTGGGTCGAAATGCGATTGTGCCCATTTTGCATTTATTTGGAAATTTTGAATCCAATTTACTCCCAAAAGTGCAATTTTTCGCAGCTCAAATTATTTAGATCTTATAGTACAGACTTTGGCCTTTCAGAATATGTAACGACACGACTCGAGGTGACAATATAGCGGTGCTTCGATTTATGTAAAGGCGCCCCGGATTGAAGCAAGGGTTCGGGGCGCCGCAAAATATTGTGTAAATCTGTACACTTCATATGACCACTCGGCCTTCTCAATGAAGCTTAGTGCACCCAAACGACGTACTTATTATACAAATTTGTTTTAAAACCGCCCGGGGCACAAGCCAGCCAAGAGCCCCCGAATTAAAGTAAAGAGTAAAAACAATTTTACGTATTTATTAAAATTTTCGAAAACAAGGGAGAGCAAAATTTTTAATATGTTACAGGTTGAAGCTTCCCGCTATAACTTGAATTAAACGGCACTTAATAGTTTTTTCGTTTTCATAGCGTTTTCCACCTAAAGCAGATTATTTTTACCTGCAAGTATGACGTCGTAGCACCAAGCAGCCGTAGCGTGTGTCTCAATCCACAGTAATATAGTTGAGAATTGTAATGAATGAGACTTCATTGTTGTAAAAGTGTGGCTTGTAAGATGAAAAATAGCGCACCCAAGACGGGTTATACACAGCCTTCTGGTTGATCAAGTAACATAATGGATCCAAAAATGCTACACACCATCAAACCTCAGCTAATAGCTAAAGTTAAAATGTGTTGTTTGATGGTGAATTTTAATTGTGGGAAAGAAAAACTGGATTTCCCTTACCGCCCTTACGACTTACTCTCACCGCCTTGACTTATTATTTTGTTGTATTATTTCGTTTGTAAACTTGGCTTTGCAGGAAGAAATATTATTTTCTCGACGCCGTTGGGAGATATGGACCATGTTTTAGGTAGTATTCCATACCCATTGGCGTATTTAAAGGGGGCTGAAGCCTCCCCTAAAACGTTTGAACTTTCTACTAGATAAAATCAGGCTTCTCCCAAAATTCTATAAAAAGTCCGGCTATTTTTGCTGTAAATATGTAAAAAAGTTCAAAAAAGTTTCCCGGACACGCGATTTTGTTGTAATTTCCATTGATTTTGACCTAAATTTTGGCAAAATTTGCTAAATTTTATGGAGCTACGGGCCATTGTGTTGCATTTTCCATCGATTTTTATTTAGATTTGCTACATTTTTTCGCGACGTATGTAACAAATGTTTGCTTAAGCCCCCCCTCCCCCAAATTGTGACTTGGATACGCCCCGGTCCATAACTACTGAGAATTGGGATCACATAATGTTATTGCTTATAATTGTAATGCATACGCGCATGGATATCATTATACATTATCTTTTACCCACGTAAGGAATAAAAGTTAGGTACTGGTTTTTCCAAGTTCAATCTGCCTACCACGTACATAGTAATTATAATTAGTAATTTAATACAACTTATAACTATGCATTACTATTTAGCCACCTGCACCCATGCTAGACTCTTACTCTTGGATTAGGCACTAGAGCACTACGTCTGTACGTCTATTCCATTCTATGCAAACGTAATTGTATCCTGATATATTATGTACTGGACAATAAAACATTTGCAAATTGCAAGTATTCCATATAATATTTTCATTCTTTATTTGAAGTCTCTTTGGTAAGTGAAATTAATTGCTCCGAGGTTTCATTGTAATCGACTGTTATGGTTCTCTACATACTTACCTTCATTTTATTTTGTACCATATCAATTTTATGGGGCAGGAAAATAACTTTACATAAAGCAAAAATTAAGCACTCAAATAACAATCAAGGTATTCATTCTATAAAAAATTACATATTAATTATCAGTACTCAGTATCAGTGGCGTATTTAGGGGGGGGCTTAGGGGGCTGAAGCCTTCCCCCCCCCAAATGTTTGGACTTTACACTAGATAAAAATAGGTTTTTCCCCAATTATCAAAAAAACGGTTATTTTTGTCGTAAAAATACAAAAAATTTCAAAATTTTTCGCGCTACGCGCGATATTGTTGCAAGTTACCTTGATTGTGACAAAAATTCGCGCAATTTTTGGCAAAATGGCCTAAATTTTTTCGCGCTTCGCGCGATTTTATGTAATTTCTATTGCCTTTCACTTAAATTTGAGCGAATTTGGTCAAGAATTGCGCAAATTTGACCAAAATTTGACAAATTTGTTCGTGATACGCGCGTTTTGTTGCAATTTCCATTGATTTTGACATAAATATGCTCAAATTGTAGCAAAATTTTCTAACTCTTTTCGCGCTGCGCGCGAAAAATTGACGTATATAACAAACATTTGTTCAAGCCCCCTATCACTGTTTCGGAATTCGGACAGCCAAATCGCGTTCGCAATCCAAGTCGCAAACTCTAAAATATGAGTCTTAATATGGGTGGACAAATTATTTCTATAAAGTAGCTTTTGCTACTTAATAAAGTGGTTGGCTTAGAAATATATTCAATATTAATTCATTTTTTACAGACGTCAGTTCAGGAATATTGGGTGACGATGAAATTAAGTATGTTTCTAAGCACGTGGGATGGCTATTTAAATTGGGATTGCTATCATTTCTATCGTCCGGAAGAATTTCAAACAATAAGGACACTATGTATGACAAATTGTATAGTGAATGGGGGTCTCCAAATTCCAGGAATTCTAAAGCCACTTTCATATTCAAATTTTTTCATAAGACATATGGTAATAAAACGTTCAATATTGCAGCAACTATTAGGAGAAAAAAACATTTTTCAAATATTACAATCATTAATATATTGTATGTCATTACAAAGCTGATGGTGCAAATAAATATAATATGATGAAATTTTGTCAATTTTAGTGTACCCGAAAAATTTCAAATTTATCAAGTCAATTTTATGCAATGATAATTGTTCGGACAGATTTCCAAAAAAAGTAACTGAACATTTAGGCCGAGGACGTGGAAAAGGTAATCTCACAAGGAATTTAATTACCTAATCACAGTTCTAGCTTTACAAGGGAATATTTCTGTATGCTACTCCTGGCAAGTATATGACTAATGATTATACATGTTATAAGTGATAGTTGAACAAGCAAGTTTATTTATCCGCGATGGACCCTCCCGATCAGGATTTAAACAGCCACGTATCCACTAAGGTGGTTAGGCACCTCCCAGATTATACAAACTTTCACTACTTATTTCTATTTTAAGTTCGTATTTCATAATTTTCACACATGCATAAGATATACATACTCTCAAAATAAAAAAAGTGGTTATTTTGGCCGAAAATTTTCTCAAGGTCAAAATCAATGGAAATTGCATGAAAATCGTGCGTAGCATTTGGGGAGGTGTTCAGTCCCCTAAGCCCCCTAAAGATTATTACAAATATTCACTTTACAGTAGGATGTATTTCTATTGTATGCTATTGCATTTATTTTGCATAGGTGTTCTGTTTAACAACGGCCATGAAGCTAAAGAATTGAGACGCTATACAATGAAAACATTGGGGCATTTGGGATTTGGGAAAAATCACAAAATGCCTGAAATTTTAAACGAACAATTGGTAGAACTTCTCGAAATCATGAAAAGTCAAATAGCTACAACAGATAACAAAATTCAAGTTCAAGGATTATTTACTAACTTAGCCATTAGCATCGTCTGGTGTATAATTGGAGGTGAAAAATTTACTCGTGACGATCCGAATCTTCATCTTCTGTACAAAAATGTTGAAATATTAGCAAACATAAATTTGATAATAGTTTTTCTGATGAATAATTTATCAAAACGATTTCTCTTCTATTTTGATATTTTTGGATTGGGAATTAAAGAATTTTTTGGCGCCCTGGATACTTTGGATAACTATTTCCATGTAAGCTCTAATTAACTATTTCCATAAATTGGCTTGGACTATTCAAGTTGCTGGTCAATGTCAAATTTCCGCTTTCGTTTCGAAATCTACGGTGGATGAATGTAACGTTGACCAGGGATGGGAAGTTTCAGGAACTTCTTAATTTAAATCAAGCAGAGGAAAACTGTTGAGCCAATAGTCTTGTACAGTCATTCAAGACTTACTGCAAGACAATTGGTTGAACAGCTTCCCTCTGCTTGATTTAAATTAAGAGGTTCCTGAAACTTCCCATCCCTGACGGGGATTTAAATAAATGAGCTTTACGTTAGGCCCCTTTGCATTTAAGCCACCTCCAAACTGAGAATTGGAAATGGCTAATTCGTCGTTTATAGCCTATATGCTTGATAGTCTATTTATGTTTCTTCAGATTGTGTGTAAATGATTTTAGAATTACATCGATGAAAAGCAGTTGCGACTAATCGAAACACATCCAATGGATTTTGTTGACCATTTTCTGTTGGAAATCGAGAAACACCGATCAGACGATCAACTTAACAAAGTTTACTGCAAAGACCAATTATCATATTTGTTAATGGATCTTTTCGCTGCTGGAATGGACACAACATCCAAATACATGGAGAGTGCATTTATGTTCATGGCTTTGAATCCACAAGTCCAAGTTAAAATTCAGGAAGAGATTGACTCAGTAATTGGATATAGTACACCTTCTTACACAACTCATAATAAAAGGTTAATATTACTGATTTATTTCTCAGGCATTTAGTAATTGATAAGGTTAAGGGTTATCTGTATTGCTGAATAAGATAATATAGTAAAATGCTTTATTCTACGGCCCGTTATGTACGGGTGTTTCATAAATGAGACGAACATTTCAAAAATTAATATCTCATGAACCAGAAAGAGTTATGATTTGAGATAAATATCAATCGAAAGGGGAGACTTCAACGTTCATTTTCAAATATGGGTTGTATAACTTTGATACTTTTAAGGGGTCGGGATAAGTCTTCATGAAAAAGGTCCTCTACCGTGTTAAAATCAAAGTCAATTTTGCTTTGAACTGACGTAGTTCATGAACCAAACAGAATTATGAATTGCAATAAATATTATCCGAAAGAAGAGACTTCAACGGTCATTTTCATGTATTGCTTTCCTAAGTTTGGAAATTTAATGTGGGTGAAATAATTGGCTATGAAAAATGGGTCGGTGAAATGTTGCCTACTCAAATCACGAAGAAAACAAAACATGGAATCGACCAATTTTCTTTGGGCAATTATTAGACCCGCATCACATCAATAAAGTTAGACACCCCATAGATGAAAATGACCGCTGAAGGTTCCTCTTTCGATTGATATTTATAGCAATTTATAATGCGGTCTGGTGCAAGAACTAAAAATATTAATGTGAAGTGCACTTTAACATGGTGGAGGACCATTTTTTTATGAACCCTTATCCCGACCCCTTAAACTTATCAAAGTTATACAACCCATGTATGAAAATGAACGTTGAAGTTTCCCCTTTCGATTGATATTTATTTCAAATCATATCTCTTACTGGTTCATGAGATATTAATTTTTGAAAACTTCGTCTCATTTATAAAACAGCCTGTATATACATTTTATACATCAGATATTTTATGTTTTTTACATTATGTTTCTACGAGTTCATTTCAATAGGTTGTGTACTTGAAGCCTGACAATTTTAGACTAGGGCAAGTCGCTGTCGGTTGAATAACTTGGCGAAATAAAAATTCTCTTAATTCACCCGAAATATTTGAAGCCATTTTATTAGACGTAACATTTAAAGCTGTTTCTTGGGTACAAATTCCGCTATTGTTACTACTTTGATGTACCGTAATGTAAGAATTACATAATTTTATTTAAAATCAATATTTTTATTCAACCGACAGCAACAGTGCTGTCGGTTGTATAATGCACTGCTGTCGGTTGAATAACATATTATTAAAATAGATAAAGTAGATCTTGCATCCACCCCGAAGAGTTGGCAGTTCCCAGGGCCGTAACAAGCCTGTCCCGGCCGTGAGGAACGGTAAGCGGCTATGGGTACTGAAGAACACCTGCAGATTAAATACCGAAAACACCATTGATGCTTAAATATGTGGTGTTTCTCAAATCACTTATTGCACTCCTTATTAAACTCCGCATTAGTCAATCTTGGTTTCAAGATCGAAAATAAATTTATGTGAGGGAAAATACATTTTTTATATTCATTATAGAGATTTCTTCTATTTGATGTAGAAGGAATGTTGTGCCAGCAATTTGGTTTCGTTGACCACAAAATTTCATAATTCGATTATAATTAACAATTGCCGCAAAACATTGAGCTAATATTAGTCAAAATCAATATAAAATACAACAAAATCGCGTGTAGTGCGAAATTTTTTGCAATTTTGCAATTATTTTACATTTCAAGAACGTGCTGCAATTTATCTAGCCCTACCGCAGGTTACATTGTTGGGTGCAATTTTGGTTATGATCGTACCTAGGTAAAGCGAATATAATCTGAGGCATTTTGGTAAAAAGCTTTCATAAAGTGCATCGAAGTCACGGGTCGATCAAATTTTCTAATTTCACTGTCACGACAAAGTAACCGGTTTCGGCACCAGCTTTTCAGACTAACGTGCAGATTCTGTGCCACATAATTGCAATTATACGATTCGAGAAGAAGAATGACCTCCGGTATAAACCTTAATGACAAATGGGACACGCTGTATAATTGAAGCTATAGAAAAATTGAGCAAGTAATGAGCCAAAATTAGTATGAAATGCATCAAATTCACGCCTAGCGCAAAATTTGCAGCAAATTTTCCCCAAATTTAGACAACAATCAATGGAATTTGTATTAAAATCGCGCGTAAAGCAAATAATTTTGCGCTTTTTTGCATATCTACGGCAAAAATAACCTCGATTTTGGATTTTGGGAGAAACCTAATAAGATATAAGACTTTTTACACAACTAACGATTGGGTCCATAACTGAAAAATTTAAACTGGTGAGATCACTGTGACTATTATTACAATTTAATAGAACAGTCATCCTTACGATCCCGGCCGTTTGTGTCCCGGCCGTGAGGACGTTCCTCACTCCCCCCCCCTTCCCCTTCGTTACGGTACTGGCAGTTCCTACACAACCCACTGGTCCATCTGGAATCAAAAAATCCAATTTTGATTCTATTTGGCTGGGTATTTCAATTCTGGTTTTTCAGCACATTGAAATGCAAGCTTACGGCTTTTCTTCAATGAGAGTCCACAATATAAATCTGCTGCTTTCTTTAAATAAGCTTCTATCTCCTCTTCATGCTCGTCACTGAGCATTCTGTTATGTGCCCAGTAGCCAACAGTAGGTGAATTAGTCCAAAAATAATAATTAGGCTATTTAATACGTTATTCAACGGACAGCAGAAAAAGTTATTCAACGGACAGCAGAAAAAGTTATTCAACCGACAGCAGAAAAAGTTATTCAACCGACAGCATTCCCACATTTCAACTTTAACTAAACTTTTCCAGAAAAGGATAAAACATAACCAATAGTTGTCATGGAATATGAATCATGAATGTCCAATCTGCATGTCAAAAAATTATTAACTTTCAAAGTGCATCGGGGGTGCAGTAAGCAGAAAATTAGTGAAGGAATAAATATTTACTTTGTATCAAATTTGCCGGTAAAAAAGACATTTCTATTTTTTTTTGAATAAAGTTTCTGGTAGATAACGAAACTTTTTTGTTATAGACAAGATGAGGAATTTAGACATTAACATTAAAAGTTTCAGCGAGATTTGAAAAGTTGTTACCCGAAATATTGGCTGTTATTCAACCGACAGCGGCTTGCCCTACGATTTAAAAAACTGAAATATTTATTTTGAAGAGCAGGTTTCATTTAATTTGACAGTTGATTCAATCTTCATTTCACAAATGTATGCAGTTGTAATTGAAGGTTGAACAGGGGCGCATCCAGATCACACATTGGGGGGAATTGAGTAAACCTTTGTTATATAGGTAAATTTTAGCGACATGTTTTGTCAAACTTGGAGCCAAATTCAGTATGAAGTGCTTCAAATTCATTCATGCGTAGTGCGAAAAGTTTTAGCAAAGGCTCAAATTTCCCTAACATTAGAGCATATTAATTGAAGTTGCAAGGAGGCTATGTATCCACCCTAAGACTGAGGTTCAGTAAAATTATCAGTACTAAGTGGTAACTTTACTGCAGACTTTAAACCTTCGTTCCTCGAAAAACGTATATACGTTTTGCTTTAGCTCTCTCCAATTAAGTGACCAGGATACGCCTCTGCACTTACATACAATTTATTTATCACTTACACAACTTGCATACAATTTATTTATCCCTTATGCAGAATTAATTTATCGCTGGTGCACAATTTATTAAAGTTAATCATTTAATTTTTTAACTGTTATTAACTAGAATGCCATTCACCGAAGCGACCCTAATGGAAATTCATCGATTGGGGAATGCTATTCCATCCATGCCTCGCACGACAAATGCAAGTGTGAATATTGAGGGCCGAAATTTTGAAAAGGTTTCGTCAAATTTATACGACTTGTCAAACTTGGACGTATAAAATAAAAATAAAACACAATTTTTTGTTGCTTAGGGTGAATTGATTTTAGCAAACTTTTTCTTCTTCCGAATGGATGAATCTTACTGGGGAGATCCCAAAGTATTTCGTCCAGAGAGGTTTCTTGACACTGAAAACAATCTGATCGTCGATAAAATCAATCACGTCATGCCATTTGGTGCTGGTAAGCAATTTAATTGCAACCCTAAATCATTTTTAACATTCTTTGTTATAATTATGTAAACAATGTAAAGATACTATTTATAATTGTTTTTACAATGTGGAAATGAAAGGAAGGACAAAACTTATTAATGTGTAATTTTTAACGGTTTAGGTTCTCGATCCTGCTTAGGAAGAAGTGTAGCAGCTACGTCCAGCTTTGTATTCTTCACTGGAATACTTCAAAAGTATTCGATAGTACAAAGCGATAATAATGAAGTTTTGGGTTTAAGCAAAGGATTCCATGCTGTCAGTCATCCAGAACCATTTCACGTTTCTTTGATTCATCGTAATAATTAACTCTAACAAGTTGTATTAAGGTTGTGTTGTGATGTTTGTTTGGTTCATTGCTGCTCTTTGCTTGATAACTGTACTTTCTCTTACCTTCTCAAAGGCAGTAAGTAGCAAAATAAAATTGTGGCCCTTCAATTGGTAATAAATATTTTGTGATTTTAAACCGAGATAGATGTTTAGTGTAAAAATAAAAATAAATCAATAAAATAATTTAATTTAGATAAAAGGCTTCTTCGTCCAGCGAAAATGGTTCCAAAAATATGTGGGCATCAAATTGTGACATTCCAAGAGTAATTAAACAGCATTTAGGTAATATAATATAATGTGTAACAATAATTTTTTGTGGCAAGCAGTACATCAATGAAGCTGTTATTTGTTATTCCCTTCATATTGTGCATTGTGAAGGACATTTACTGATGCCATGCATTATAGGGGCTCTTCAAATGCTCCCATGCGACATCCGTTAAATTTGTGCGAGTTATGCATTTATTGGGCATTATTATTACAATAATTACCCAGCCATAATTTGTGGTACAACGGTACAAGTGATTATTCCAACCGAAAACATACAAAAGTGAGTAGATATCAGAATTTGGTTGTGTAGAACAAAGACCGCTAATGCTCTCACATGATATTTATCAGGGTTGGCATTTCCAGGAACGTAAGCATGTCCGTTCCGGGAAATATGGATAAATACGTAAAAATACGGAAATACGAAAAAATATGGAAAATTCCAAAATACACACTATTTGCATGGGAAAAGCTGATATAAAGCATTTATGCTTTACAATATGAGATTTCAATAAACACAACATTCAATT
>JAQFYB010008064.1:0-10159 GCA_034694085.1 Pogonognathellus longicornis
AACTGTGTAATAACACTTAAAAATACAAATTGTCACCGTTCTCATTTCCTGGCCATGTAATATGATAAAATGCATTCATACTCAACTTTTCCTACAGATTTACATGCAACTAAATAAAAACTGTGTAATAACACTTAAAAATACAAATTGTCACCGTTCTCATTTCCTGGCCATGTAATATGATAAAATGCATTCCTATTCAACTTTTCCAACAGATTTCAATGCAACTAATTAAAAAGTGTGTAATACAATTTAAAATTGCAAATTGTTGCCATTCATATCCCTTACATCTAATTTGATAAAATGGATAAACCATCAACAACTTTCATCTCGCTGGTCAACGAATATTTTGGGGGCCACAAAATTTCAAAGTTTTGCATGCATTCGTATATGTATGAAATTTTGAAAAATTATGTAGGCGAAACGGCTCTATCGATTTCCCTCCAAAATTTATATAATTTTCACCTATATGGGCCGTACCATAAACAACTTTCTGAACAAACAACCATAATGAACTTTGTAGGCTAAATTTCTTAAGTTCTGTTGCTTTCAAATTTAAGGGTCGACATTTTTTGAATTAAATTATTGCTCCACGTACTTATATAAATATCATAAACAATATTATTCCGCACTGCTGGATTCTTAGACTTTAATAGATTTTCACTTACAAATATCACTTGAATTGTATTTCTCAATTATTATTTGCAATTATTTATACAAGATAATCTACGTTTTGATCAAATACTATTTAACAACTTTTAATACAAAACATTATTTGACAATTTTTTCACAATTTTTGAACTAATTTTTTTTACGTAACTTTTATCTTAAAATATTTACATGCTTTTCTCACCCAATAAAATTCCACGTATTTAACGATTAAATAATAATATGCAAATTAATAACAGACCCATTCTAACAATACTCATCCCTTTTTCCACCAAGAGCGGTGGAAGAAGAGATGTTGCCTTCGTGGGAGTCGTATATAAAAGATTTTCTTGTCATGAGTATGATAAAATGAAATAATTCGACATTATATACGTTATCTAAATAAATCGAGTCACTTGATTGATAGATTGAGACTGGAACGGCAACTTTGGCCTCACCCCCGGTCATTAGGTACACGTTTAAGACATTTAATACCGTTCAATCCTAGACTGATAGATTGTTCCAAATCTTTAGCATGGGGTTTCAGCTTTCGCCTAACGAGGGTGGTCTCCTTCCCATGCCCGAGTACCCAACCATCAATACTTACAAAAATAAAACTTTAAATCGATTTTAGGAAACATTTGCCGCTACGAAATATCGAATTTAGCAAACATACGCCAATATGATGTACGTAAATTATTGTGAGAAATCGAGTCGACCATTGAGCCAGCTATTAAAAGGACAAAGGACTGAAAACAGTGACGGTTGTTAAAATTTACTCCTTTCAATTCGCTTCAGTGGAAGTCGTTTAATTGTTGTACACCGAAACGACCTTATACGAATGCAGTTAAAAGGTGTGAAATTTCTTAACGGTCATTATTCTTACATTTCATTTTGATAGCTGGTGGCTCACATTGTTAGGCTTATTAAATTATATTATCATTAATGTATGCAACTGCATTTATATTTGCATCATATTTAATATTATTAGCAACTACAACCTTTCAAATGGTTAGAGGCTCAACATCACCTGTACATCTTTTTGGAGCTTTTATATATTTTTACAATGATGTATAAATTCGCATGTACTCGTAATTCATTTTGTTTATAATTTCACTACTATTTTACAGATTTGTCTGTTGAGCCTCCGTATTAGAAATCGCACTAAAATTACCTGCCCTACCACGCCCCTTCCGTTTTTTGAAGAAGCGCGAAAGAACATTGAGAAAGTGAACCTGCATTAAAATTTCAGTGCGATTTCTGTCTAATTCCCTGACACTTTCTCAATGTTCTCTCTTAAAGGAGGTCTATCTATATATAACAATGCATAGTTTGATTTATTTTTTTATTCACTCTTTTCCAAAAACGTTTAATTTCTCTAAGATGAATTACTTAAATGTGATGAATCTTTTAAATTATTTGAAAATATATGAAAGGATCTACACAAAATTTCTGTATGATTAATTGATTATTTATTACTAAACGAAAATGGTTATACACATGCATTTCACTTTTTGTTAACATTTATTAGCTCCATTACATCACAAACGTATTCTACATGATGGAAATACTCCTATATACAATATATTTTATTTAACTCCATACATGTTCAATCTCCTGTATTTGCTGTTGTCCATTCGTCAGTACTGTCTAGTTCGCAATCTAAATTTACAAATGGAGTTGTATTGTCCAAAATGTCATCCACCTCAATTGTGATTTCAGTCCAATCATCCATTTGTATTTTCTCGAACATAGTCTTTGGGCTGAATTTTTTTCCGTATACACTACTTTTTGAGGTTCTTCCTTTCCACTTTTCTTGACTTCCTTTAAGTTTTGTGACCTTATGCAATTGCGCAAAACAATTTTTCTTCTTCTTTAAATTAGAAGGTCTGGAATGCTTTTTACGATTAATTCTTGAAAGGTATATTTGATTGATTCTTCCTTCAAATTTTCCCCAGAATTGTATAAATTCGGCTGGTTTGAAAGACTTATAGCCCATGTTTGACTTAAGCATTGAAAACATTTTTTCAACACATCCATTTGTCACAGTTTTCATATCTTTATCAAAATATAGGAAACAAAATGTTGCCCAGAGTGGAAATACAGGTGCATAAGTTTTGCAGAATGCATCCAGCACAAATGGGTTGTAATATGGGCTGCTTTCTTTTTCCTGAGGAAACAATTTTGTCTCTTCCCTCAATGAATCCATATACTGGCTGATTGGATTTGCGGTTTTATATGTACTAGCCTGTGCTCTTCCCATTTCATCAAATTTTTGGCGGCAGTATTTATGAAGATCTTCAGCGATAAAGTTGATAATAATAGGTGATTTGCCTTCTAAAACGGAAACCGCGTATTTGACCTCCTCTCCAAATTTACAGTTTTCCATGACTGTACACCATAGTTTGAACACGGTGAAAAATTCTTCTACTGATTCTGCACGCACTAACAATGCAAAAGCATTCAAAGACAATGTTTTTTGTTGTTTTCCTATGCCGGCAGAAATACATTTAGATATATTATCTGCAAAAGCCTTCATTATATGGGCGGTGCATATGGAAATTAAAGTTTTAATTCTACAACAGTCTATATTGTTATAATGTGAGCATAATTTTGATATCTGTTCAATATAGCGATATCCATTAAAGCCATTGAACATATTAGATGCCACATTAAACAACGTGAAACTAAAGTCAATGTTCACTCTCTTTATAATTCCAGTTTTGTGACTCCATTGGGGTAGTTCACGGTCCATTGACTCCTTAAAAGCTTGAACTCTTTCGGAAATCGACTTGACATCATGTCTATCGATAGCACAGGAGAAAGCATTGAGTAAAAATCTGACATTTTGATCTTCTCTGTTTGCGATTTGATACACCATAGTGTAAAAGTAAACATTGTTTGGCTGTCCTACGTTGATAACATTGCCTGTGCAGTCAAAAAATACTGTAATCCCCTTATCTTTGGTGGCATAATATTCCCAAGCTTTCTGGATTGATTATGGAGAAAGCAAAATACTCGTCCGATATATCTTGCGTGAAATTATCACGTTCTGCCCTGTATTTGAAATCCTTTAGATCGTCTGGATCCAATTTTTGCTTTGCTTTTGTTTCGAATTTGATTCCTTTGCCGACCCCAATGCCAGGAAAGTTACCATTTTGTATGATTTCTTGTTCCATTTCCCATCTTCGTGCTGACATATGTTGCAGCATATCAGCTGCACTGTTTCTTTCAACACCTGCAACACGGTATGTATGGAATGGTTCGCCAGCTAGAATTGTGTGGTTTCTGGAATGTACTTCTTCAACTTCCATTTCTACATTTTCATTTTTCTTGGGAAACTTCTTTATTGAAAATTTGAATTTTGAAGGACAGCGATGCTTCAAAAAAGTGCAGCTGCCATCAAAAGTAATAGACGCTCCATACATTCCTTCATTTATTCTTGCTCCTCTGCCTCTTGCTAAACTAACGGCAGGATGATGTATTCCCAAGGCAGGTTTTATGATGCTGGTTAAATATTGAATATTTGAAAATCTTCGCTCTTTATAGTTCCACACCCGCTCCTAGGAAGAGGAGGGTACTACAATTTTATTTTTTCTAGTTTCTCCATCACCAGTGAATACATTTTTGTCGGAGCTCTCCGATAATACTTCTGTTTCCTCAATAATATTGTTTTCCTTGCTCTGGATTTAATCCATGAGCGAAACTCTTCCCTTCGGTTGTAAGCGTTGACGACAGTTTGAACCTTCTTAACTCTCGGCTCCTTTTTTAATTTCCAAACCTGGTCCACCAGGTTGCCCCAATTTTCTTTATTCCAGGAATCAAAGTCTGCATTTTGATACTTTTTCAGTGCATTGGCAAGTGCTTCGATTATGCAAGGCTTATTTCTCATTTTTGACTGCAGTTTTAAGCAACCGCAAATATTAGCAGCATGTATGATGTGGTAGCCTTCTTTTGTTGTGAAACCTACATCATTTTCAAAATTTTCGACGAAGGAGTTGTTAGCCTGTTCCTCTTCAACATCATCGATTATTTCAGCTGACATTATATCTTCTTCGCATATATTTCCATCAAGTTCTGCGTGAAGCAATGGCATAGGGTCGGAACAATCCATGTCAAATATAGGAACTCGTAGATTTTTTAAATAATCCATGGGAGGTATTAAATATTGGCAATCAGTATGTCTGGGTACGAGAGGTACAAAATGATTGCCGGGAGGAGCTGGGCGTGTTTCATTTGCCTGCCGTTTTTCCAAATCCGCTGCCCGCATGAAGAAGCACAATGGAGTTTCGGAATTGCTCGTTTCTTCTGACATTATTTGATGACAACCACCAAGACGATGACGAGGGTTATTTTGTGCAAATTTACTTTGTAGTGTTTCCATGGAATCGGTTGTGAACTGGCTCACTTCTACATTAGCGTAAATAAATATTGGACGACCTAACAGACGCGACATGAAGATTAGTTGCTCTGTCGCAGCCCAGACACCACATTTCAAAGTGTCTGTCAATAGTGACAACAAATCATCGTTTTCACTCCAGTCTTGAACACTGTCCATTCCCAGTTTAACATTTCGTGCATGTTTTTCATCCAAAACAATTATTGCTGCGGTCAAAAAGCGTAAAGTTTTGAACAATGACACATTCCCACAAATTTGGATAGAGCAGGCCTCAAAAAAGCAATCTCCATAAGCGGGGCATGACAAGGGTGCAAATTGACTGTTCATCGCCGGAAAGTTCCATGATGCTGAAACCTCGTCAATAGGACCTCTCATATAAATGTGACGCGTACACCGAATCTTATCAATCAATTTACTAATTAATGGTTTGTTGTCAAAAACGAATGTTTTCAGGGCTTCAAAATTACGAGTTGTGGTGAAATACAGTTGACATGCTGTTCGGAACATCTTATTTCCAATGTTTTCCAAGTCGTCCAAAGTCATGTCTAACACGTGCTTTTTTTCAGCTTCTTGGGTATCCTTGGCTCCATCTCCCTCAAGTATTTTTGTTTCAGAAGCAAAAGGTCGGAAAAAGCAATGAAATACTGTTGAACTTCCTGATTTTGGTAAAAGAGGGACAAACATGCTAGTACCTTCTTTGGAAAAGTCTGTATGTAAAAAATAAACTGGTGTTTTATGAAGATTTTTAAAACCGCTGTACGTATGATGATGTTTAAATGTGGGGTCACTGCTTAAAAAGCTTTGCTTAACTTTTGTAGCGTCCATGTTTAAAATAGACTCTGCGACATTGCCTTCCATTTCTGTTGGAACGAAATTTCGGACAACACATATCGGGCGGCCTATCGCTTCTGAAATAATCGTGAGACTTATGGCGTGAATATCATTTGTAGATAAAGCTTGAACTAACAATTGGTCAAATGTTATTGTACAGTTCGTTTGTGTTAAAAATCTAATGATTTTTTCTTTGTTTGAGAACATGTAATGGATATACATAAGTCTGAAAATATCGCTAGCCTCAGGGAATCCCAAGAACGATGTAGATAAACCTTTCCAAATGTTCCCTGTATCCTTGTCTGTCACTACAGCTGCATATTCTTCCCTTAAACCGGCTGGCAAACGTGTTTTAATGAAGTCTTCACCAAAGGTTAACTGATTTGTGTAAATAAAAGCAGGAAGGGATCTTATATAATTCTTGATTTCTTGTTCCAATTCATTGTTCCGTAAGTGTGCGTAAATGTTATCAACAAGAGGTAGAAGTTCCTCAGCAAATTTAATATTAAGTAATGGTTCGGCCATTGCCTTTTTTGTGGATTCAATCGCAGCTCTACTTTCTGCCAACATACTGCATATCCCTGGCAAATTGGACACATTGATTGGTCTCACCAATTGAGTCTTCCAATTGCCTTTAACATTTTGCGTAAAGAGCAACTTCGAAGTTGAAGTCTTGGACATTAGTGGAATTGTTTTTCCATCACCGTTTGAGGTTGTAACAAATCTAAGAACTAAGTTCCTGTTAATGCTATTTGCAGGGCTGTTAATAGGATACATACTATCCTCGAACGGCTTGGTGGAATTGTACATTAGAATCGTTCTATTAATAGTTTTTGCAATTATGTTTAACAGCACGGCATCGTCAACTCTTCCATTCAAAATATTTGCGAACACGTTTCTCCATGGTTGGCCATCAACTTGAACGTCATTACGAATGTTATAGAAATTTTTTGAAAGGGCATTAAGTACCACTAGCTTCAAAGATTCGAAATCTGTTGTGTTCCCGTTTATTAATAGGGAAATTGATTTCAATATAGAATCCTTATCTCCTGATTCCAATTGAACAAAATGTTCGCTTAGTTGAGCATTTAGGCTTACAGCTGTAAATTTTTCCTGGCCAGTGTAATGTTTTAGAGTTTTATGAGTGAAAGCCAGTGTTAGATTGCGAATGAGTTCCTGATTTTGTTTTAATATATCTTCGTAATGTTGAAAGCTGCCTCCACCATTCAAGTTTTCTAGTAAAGTCCGGGTAACCCCTGAAGCAATGACATTTTGTACAGGCCAATTGATGTCCAATTTTATTTTCTTGCAAGATCCCGGCATATCAGGAAAGTCTGGCTTTGGAATGGCAAATAATTCTTTTGGCCCACCCACATTAAAGTGATCAGGGTCGTAATTAAACAGCGTCTGAAGAAGTCGTCTATGAAGGCTTCTAAAGAAAGTATGCAGATTAGCAAGTCCACTAGGTCGTATTGCTGGTAAAGCTCCTGCCAACCTTGCTGATGGTCCAGTTGGTGAAAAACTTATCTTATTGATTTTATTGTCATATTTTTCGACGGCTGCATGAAAGACTTGCGTTTTTGTTTCACGTTCAAGATGTGAGCAAAAGGAAACCTTGTGGATAGCCGGTACAGCTACTTTTGGAGCACAAGTGCCTGTTCTCGAAGATACTTTTTCGATGTATTTCTTAGAATTTGAGGGTTTTTCAATTGTTTTCATTTGTTTTCTGATGCTTTCGTTCAAAAAAAACATTTCTTGAGCCATCATATTACTGCAATCGTTTGGGATCCCACAGCCTTGAGTTCCTCCTAGTGTGGGCTCATTAAATTCTTTTCCATAGAAGCATGCCGATGATGATGGATACGTACTGTTAGTTTGCGAGTCATGAACGTTACTTGCATTAGCCGTTACGGTTGTTGTGTGACTCCGTTCCTGTCCGCTTGGCGCAGCACGCATTTGAGTTGCAGTAAAATTCCTGATCGAACCGTAGTTCGAAGCAATTGATTCATATCGATGACTTGAAGAAGAATTTGAGTAATTTACGGACGCATATGTGTGGTTTGATTGAGGACTACTGTGTCCTGATCCGTGGTTTGAAGAGCGACGAATATAGCCATCATCATCAATTCTGTGTTGTGTTTTTGATTTCCTTGTAGGACTATCCACCGTTCTTGTAACATAGGCCATGGCAATAAATTTTTATTTTTTTCACTTGAAAAACTAGAAAAAATTAAAAAGTACACATAATTTTATAAAATCTGAGTGTATTAAAGTTACATGTTGTTTTCTTATTGATATTATGACATTTTTCAATATGATAAATATGATGGAAGTTTGCTATGATATTTTTCAATATGATGAATATGATGGAAGTTTGCTATGATATTTTTCAATATGATGAATATGATCAAAGTTTGCTATGATATTTGTCAATATGATGAATATGATGCAAGTATGCTATATTTTTCAATATGATGACTAAAAATGATGATTAGATGAATTTAAATTACAAAGCAATTGATACAAATGACATTGATACAAAGGACAATTAAATGGATCAACTGTTTTTGGGCTGAGAAATATTGTTGCTGTAATGTAATATTAAGGTTTGTTATGTTCGTCTTCAAATTAGGAACCGTGTTGAGGTTCAGCTCTTGCTCTGAATTTAATCCATGAGCGAAATTCTTCCCTTCGGTTGTAAGCGTTGACGACAGTTTTAACCTTCTTAACTCTCGGCTCCTTTTTTAATTTCCAAACCTGGTCCACCAGGTTGCCCCAATTTTCTTTAGTCCAGGTATCAAAGTCTGCATTTTGATACTTTTTGAGTGCATTGGCAAGCGCTTCTATTATGCAACAATTATTTCTCATTTTTGACTGCAGTTTCACGCAACCGCAAATATTAGCGTCATGGATGATGTGACATCCTTCTTTTGTATAATAATCCATGGGAGGTATTAAATATTGGCAATCAGTATGTTTGGGTACGAGTGGTAAAAAATATTTACGGGTTAGTAACACACTTTCTTCGACAGTTTGTTAAGTTTTTGAAAAGTCCGTCTGTCTGTTGTGTAAAATGATTAATTATACTTTCAGCAGGAATGTCTTCCAAGAATTTTTGAATCACGAGTCATTATTAAATATGTTTATGACGTAAATACTAAAGATGTTATAGTTTGAAAACTTACCAACTGGTAAATACAGGATAAGTTTTTTGATTGATTGAAAATCGTGTAAATCTGTGACTTCAGCTCTAAATTTATTTAAGAGACGGGCAATCAAATTACAGAAATGTCATTGACTGTGTTGTTTGTCCCAAGCATGTTTGATTTATTCTATGTTTCAACTTTTGTACTAAATCGACATGTGTGGAAGCTTATATAACTAATTTTGCGAATAACGTGGATGATATGTGAATAACATGGATGATGTGTGAATAACTTGGATGATGTGTGAATAACATGGATGATGTGTGAATAACATGGATGATATGTGAATAACATGAATGATGTGTGAGTGTGAATAACATGAATGATGTGTGAGTGTGAATAACATGGATGATATACCCTAATTGCATGAAAAACTAAAATATGATTCGCTCCGAAGTTTACTCCACTACAATTTAATCAAATTGTAATTAAATTGCAAATTAAAACACCTTTTATAGGATATTGAGTCGAAATATTTATAAAATGGCTTGAAACTCCTAAATATTGACAGTGCTTACCTACAACGTAGATATAAATAATATTTTTGAAGCATATATTCCAAGCATAATATCATGTCTTTCGTTTGCTGATTGACCGTGCTGCGCGAAGCGCCGCGCTTATCGACTAGTACTATAATATTCCTATATATAATTTGTCTAATTACGTAATTGAATTACGTAATTTGTAATTTGACACAGCAATTTACAAATGTAATTGAATTACAATTGTAATTTCACGATACTTTCCAGAATTTTAGTTTCGGACACGTATCTATACCAGTGTTCATCAGGGCCGTAACTAGGATTGCTACAACCTAACCTAACCATTTATTTTTTAATAGTTTAAAAATACAGCAATTTCAATAAAATTATCGGAATTTGATTTCGCGCAATCCTTCGCGCTACAGCGTTGGCGCGCTTATATGACAAATATTTGATATTAACCGATGTGGACGAAATTTAGTTTTTTGAAGTGTCCAAATATGGAGATTTCAATAAAATTTTACTGAAATCCGCATATTGTTAAACTTCAAAAAACTAAATTTCATCCAAATTGGTTAATATCGGTGATTTGT
>JAQFYB010008065.1:0-10158 GCA_034694085.1 Pogonognathellus longicornis
TGACTAATACCACAGAGTCTATGAAGCAAACATGGTCATCGCAGTATTTCTATCAACCGGTATACATCTCCTTAAAGCATCTTTACAAAACAGTATACAACCCATCGTATTGTAGGACTATCGAGATTTACATAAAAAATTCTAATGCAATTGTACTATAAAAATGGTATGAATTACATGGCGGAGCCAATTATTTAGGTCTAGAAATATGGCAACGTAGTTGTATCAGTCGTTACACTGTTTCAATTAACAATTAAGAAGGGTGAAAGTTGTAGTTGTAATTACTAACAAGGTGTCCTCGTATATTAATATCTAAAACGCACCATTTAACCCTAACACTTAATATTGATGAGTGTTGTTAAAATGTAGAAGTGCAAAATGTAAATACAATGGTAGCGACTAATAGGATAGAAAAACAGTAGTAGCAATCATAATTCATAATCCATAAAATTGAATACTGTTACGCATAAGTTGTAAGTAGCGAGATTGTTAGAATCTACTAGTGGTAAGAGTAAGATATTATATTATGCTGAAAGCTGAGTATGCACTACGCATTCAAAAAATAACTACATACTAAAATCTTAAGTCGCAGTTGTAGCAGAGTATACTAAATGTAAGTTGAACTATCCTTACGTTTTGGTTGTATGATGTATGTAAATGTAACCCTGTACTCTCTAAAGGTCATGGAATTAATAATATAGTTCGATTATTAGAGATTCTCTATATATACCAGTTTACGTCCCATACCCGTCTTTAGTAAAAACAGTTATTTTGTGGGAGAAAGTTTAAGGCGATTGAACTAACAAGGCAAGGGCATTTTAGTGTGAAAGGAAATTGCAGTTACAAAAATAGCCATAATGTTTGAATGTTTTGTTTCTAAACTACTTTTAACTAATTTTGGTATTCAATTCATTGAAGAAGAAATCCATAGTGAAGCCACCTACAAAAACACAACTCATTCGGGCTGAATTTCTTAGCACAATACTAACACTATACTATAATTCCATAAATGGTGCTTGGAAATCATTGATTCGTATTTTATTGTATAATAGTCATCGTCTGGTGTAATATACCATAATAATATGATGCATTTTTGCAATTCATACAGAAAATGTATATTTATTATGTTCAAATCGGCACAATTTATTTTCGATCGTATTAACAACTACTAAAGGGTTAAAAACAATGAGGGAAAAACGTATTAGCAATTCAAATTTTGATAACACACTTATTAGTTAGTACTGCAGCAAAGTGAGTTTAGCTAAGAAAGAAATAATCACATTTTAAGGTAGGACGGTGTAAATACGTCGCTAGGGAAATAATTATGAAACTACGGTATTTGATGAAAACAAGCATGAGTCAAATATCATAGAAATGTTTATGAATTATTTATGTTACGTATTGAATACAATCTTGTATTATGTGAGTATGAGAAGCAAAACAATGGAGTTGATTTGATTAGAAAGAAAATGGGGCAGAGAAAGGGATTAAAATAAAAAGCGCATTGCTTGTCACCTAGCATTTCTTCATCTCAATGCATTTACTATTCTATTTTTATACTGAAAAAGGGTGTATTCGTACAGGTCGTTGTCTGAACCAGATGCTAGGTGAGCAAGCGGCAAGAAAGTCATAAGAATTGAGTAGATATTCGTATTGCATAGCCAATCTTTTTTTCTGGATACATACATAAACATTTTTAGCCGAAATTAATTTAGTGATACACTCATATTTCCATTTGTAAAGCCAGGCAGTACCAAACCAATTTAAAGAGTAATCGTTTAAACCATTATGTAAGAGTCTCATACGTACGTAGTTCTAGTGCATTTCGCTGTGTGTAAAGTAAAACTTCTCGCAGAAAAAGTAATAAATCCTTTCTCAGTGGCATTCTGTGCACTGACATTCCAATCCAAGTCATATCATAAATGTACCTATATTATGAATACTATATTCACTATTTATCAAATTCTGTCTGCATTTTCTATGTTAGACACTCAAATAATAGACACATTCAACTGTAATAAGCACTAGACTAAGATTCATGTGTTAAATGTCCATAAATTTTACTTATGTATGCTAACGTATTGTGTAATGTACATGTAGTCGACACCGTAACACAAAAATGTTGTAAAATGTTGTTGCAGTAATAAGATAATATCTATACCTAATATAAATGAACAAAATTCTAGGTTTAAATGGCAGTATGAAATATAATTAATGGTTTATTGAAATAAATATCGTATCACGTCGTCGCATTCTATTGTATGTAAAGTATTCGGTATTGTGGTAGTCATCAGTCATGTAATTCGAAATTATTACATATTATTGCTATTTGTCGGAAAAATGCCACTTTTTATGTCATGTTTTGTTTAAATATAGCGATTAGTTGTCTCACTTTATATGAAGTTGTTTTTTCATTAAGAAATATAATATAATTTTTATCATCCAGGACTAAGTAAGTGTATATTATGTATTAATGTTTGTATAGAGTTTGTGTTATGTTCAATTATATTCTATTACTATAACTTCAATGTTAATCTTATTTAGTATAATACACCCATATAATAGTCACATCTTTTTTCTTTGGTTGCTTTTTTAGATTTAGTTTCTTTAGTAAAATAATTGACATGTTATATTGCATTTCAACTTTGACAAGCACCGTTGAATAAATTAAAAAATTTAGGTAATTTACTGTTTCATTACCTACTATGCAATAAACGCCGTTTCTTAATTTCAATTTTAGTACGTATCTGACGTGTGTTTATTAAGTATTGGGACGAGACTTTGTTTTCCAATTATACCTGTCTGTCTTATGTCATTCCGCTGTAACTGTGTCTCTCTCATTGAGGTATAAAAGGGCCGAGCCACCTCGTTGCCCTCCCGAACTCAATAGCGGACGCAATGTTTTGGGTACAACGGAAATGTACAACGTCGAGTCGAGTTTACATAGTTTGGAAGATGAGACTTTTGAAGCGAGGCGATAAAAATTCTTCTATCGAAATCAAGTTGCATACCTAGTCCTACCAAATACTTCTTCTGCTACTTCGACTTCTAATCATGCTCGGGTTGTTCAAATAATATTAGCTGAATTAGTCACGTAAATAGAGAAGTATCTATGGGTTCTAAATCAGCATCAGTAACTCATTCATTCGTTGTGCATATTATTTTCCTAGTTTCAATAATATTTGTAGAATAGTTCTCCGATACTTACTTTTATCTGTTTTTAATTTTTTTCTATCTAAGTAAATAAAGACCATTGCAGGGCACATGAGTAAAAGCATAAAATCTCACAATTTCTCGATAAAAGATGTGCATGCAAAAACGTTTTATTACCTGATGTAAGATATAATGGAAGAATAATTTCGGGTTCACAAGTAGATTTATTGGTTTCCTTTACATCAGGGTCAATCAGTTTTGGTGTATTACTGCCCTTGGTGGATAACCTTCAATAATGAGCATGAAAACGAATTTGTTGCAATTACATTATGCGAGATAGAAATCATGTGAATTTACAGTATAATAGTAAATGAATTACTAGGATTTATATTATTATAGTCATGTATATTTGTAAGCATGTAAAAAACGTGTACATTTTTTCAGAGAAAAAGTCTTCAATATCAATGTCATCTTCATCATGAATTTCGGTCGTGTCAATGGCTGCTTTCACCCAAGAATAAGGAGTACTAGCAACTAAAGACTTAATTCTTGCCTTGTCAACTCTAGATGAATGAATTGTATAAAATCCGCCCAACGGAAGGCTGTTGTCCATGTAAATACATAGGAAAGGGTAAAAAGTAGTTTTGAAAGCGTTCATAAATGTGGAGCGATGGTTGCACATCCAATCAATTTGTTTGCTGTTTTCCAAAAGACGACTCCTGAAACTCATTATTGATTTCGATAATTCACCATGACTTAAAATGGCATCACATTTTTCTTGATAGACATCTTGAAGCCACTTTCTTTTCGTTAGAGTCCCTTCCGGAAGTCTACATTTCTTTATAAAAGTCAAAATATCAAAAGATTATTACAACTTCCATAAAAATGTACTAAACAAGTAACAAACACGTTATAACGTATTTAACCTAATACATTTCTCGTAGGTATGACTGTGTTGTGTTAGTGTATTAAATAGGGTACTAAATACATATACATAGGTACATAATAATGAAGAACCTTCTTTTACTTATCTGTTCCTGATAAATAAATAAACTTTTGACAAGACATGGTATAGCAGTAACAAGAAAAGAAGCAAAATCGTTGAGAGGTTGTGCATGATGAGTGTGATGAGACAGTTAATCTTAGACTTTGTTTAATATAACTTACAAGCTGACAGTAGCAGCACACATCGTCGCAAAGTGCTTTGGAAACTGAACAAGGGCAGGAAGGCTCTAAATCCATTTCTGCTTCTCCGTAGTACGGGTTTTTGCCATTTTTTGTTTTCCCCGTATCCCCGTTGACTTTTAAATCGAAAATAATGTCTGTTTCTTGTATTGTAGTGTTAATTTTTCGTAGCACTGCTAATTTTTCGGTTCTCCCACTTTCACATTCCAAGATCAATGTAATATATAAAATTCTCAAAAAGTTATTCATTTTGAAATTTTAGCACATGCAAATTCAAAAAATTCTAATAAAGAAAACCTAAAAACGTAGTTGCGTATTTCTGATCGTAGAACTTCCGGATTCTAAAACTAAATCAAATCCTATACTGGAGAAAGTTCCCACTACACTTGTTGTTTTCCCAGTGTAACTATAGTTACCTGTATACAACAACATCATGAGGTTTCCTTCACTTTCTTCGGCGTTTCTGGGAGCATGTATAATATATCCTGCTGATACACAATGTAATGAATGAACGTAATTATGCTATTTGGTTATTAATAAGGAAACAGTATTTTTTTAAATAATTTTTTGGAGAAAACATGTATGAAATGTTTAAAAAATAATGCCAAACCATTTCCGCACAGTGCATCAGAAAAGTGTGCTAAATGAACATGAAAATATCTTAATAACACTCGTAATGCGTAATGAAAAATTGTGTTTAGCCATTCAGCTATTATTCAATAAATATCACCACACAAGATATTGATTGTTGTAATAATTTAACAATTTTACAGCTACTTTTATTTTAACCATCATTATTTAACACATAACCAATGAATTAGCAATAACCTGAAAGGTTATCAATAAATAAATTAAAGATTTAAGTTTGTCGCATATTGATTAGCCACTGTGTGGTTACAGAACAAAATAAGCAGGTAAATAAATTCATAATGCCAGGTTTGTTGCATATTGCTTGGGTTTTTTGTAGTAGTGACATCACTTCATACAAGGCCGTATAAAAGATTATTGAACTTTAATGCACACGTAACAATTAGGCCATTATTGCAAAACGCAATGGCGTACATCCAGGTTTGTATACACTATTCACTTAACCGAGGATTAACGATTAACCACTGATATTAATTTTAGTTAAATTGAACACGTTATTATCTTATACGTAAATATGGAGTGTATTGTAAGTAATTTAGTCGTTGTACGCGCGCAACGATAACTATTATCGCATATGGTACTTAATAATTGTAAGCCACTAATATTTTGTAATTACAGAAGGGAAAGGCAATTTAATTGCATAGTTGACAGTTGACACTGGCAGTGTCGCACTGAGAGTAACAACGAGCGACGAGCGTCTATTTCTCAGGTCGTGGAACTGGAGTTGGCGATGGCTGTTTACGCTTCCTGGGCTTTCTGAATGAATACCTAGACGAAGCATTAAGCCTTTGTCAGTTGTTCCCTGCTCCAAAAAGTGCTGGGTTATTGTTAACTTGACTAGTGTTTCCATGCTCTGGACTATGTTTCTGCTTTTTCTTCTTTTTCTCCTTCTTCCTCTTCTTCCTTTCCTTGTCCTCGTCGTGTCGTTTCTGCTTTTTGTGCTTCTTCTCCGCAGCAGCAGCAAGGTCAGCAGCACTTGATTCCTGGTGGCTTGGCGTTTCACCCGCCTTGTGTTTATGCTTCTTATGTTTGTGCTTCTTCTTCTGTGGTACGCTATTCATAAACCTGTACTGCTCCGGCAACTAAAATGTATGTAATATTCCATTTTGAAAAATCAATTACGTTGAAAGACAAAAGGAATTTTAAAATCTTAAACATATGTATATGTACTTACCGGACCAGGATGAAGTCGAAAACCTGTTAATTGTAACGCATTTAGTGGTAAAAGTTCTTTCCCCCCGATTGGTGGTTTATCAATCACTGATCGTAGAGAACTGAAATTAAATAAATCTTTGTACAAAAGTCGAACACATAATCTTTCAATTTTGATACATTGATTTAATATTGAAAATTAGTATATATATAGAAGCAGACGATTGTAAACAAAGTAAAAAAGTCAATCAATCTAATTTAGCAAATCCGAAAGTCTGCAAAACTTTAATTACTATAAAAATACAAAATGCTCTTCTATTCATTACACAATTTTAATACTTGCAAAATTAAAATGGTGTAGTTATTAATGGACATAAGTAAAAACTTTTGACTCAAATGTTAAATGTTACACCATAATATGCACTTTATATAACCAATAAATTGCAGGTTATTCTATTAATAATTGGTATAATTTCTGTCGTTTTTACATACCTATTATCGTTTTGACCAGGACTGTCGATTTGCCCTGGTAAACTTGGTAGAAATGAAGATAATGTGTCCTTAACTTTGCGTCCACTTGATTTATTATACGAATGTTCAAGTCCATAGTGGGCCATCAAATTGGTAGCTCCAGTTAGTTCGCTCTCACCTGATGAAACGAAACACAAACAAATGCATATAAGCAATCATATTAGTAATTCCCGACAAAATATATTTAAAATGAGACAGTTTTTTTGCGAACTTGTTTTATTGGCAGAGAACATACTTGGAGGCTCTTTAATGAGGTAGAATGGCCCAGTATGCACAATTGAAGGATTTTTCCCCAATGAAATAGTTGCTTTTAGTGTTCCGGATGAATCCTGCCTTGGTACAACTGGAGATCTAGAACCCCTCGGAGAAGATTTAGGGGAATATGGTTCAACTTTTCGAAACTGGTCGCCCATGTTTTCCTCTCCCACTGGTAAAATTTAATTAAATACAGTCATTCACACTGTCAGGTTTTAAGTGCACATTTACCTTTCAGTGGCTATATTCACTATTTGGTTTGGGCGATCTTGACTCGGAATTTGAAGTTACTAAACTCAATACGTTAATGTGATTGAGACAATAAGTTTAGTGAAGACGTGGCTGTGGTAGTCAATTTTTTAATTTACATTAACTTCTATATTTGTGATTTGAATAGTATAACGTATCAAGTCAGATGTCACCAGACCACAAGAAAATTGTTTAACCATCGTAATAATGAGATTCATAAATTATTATTAATACAACTATTATCTAACTATATTACGACAACGGCACTACAGCTGCATAATACTTCTATTTCGTACTCGTATTGAATTTATGTGTCAACGCATGACAACTTTTTGCTATTGCTTTTGCTCCGTCTTTCTTGTATTCTCGATATTTTGGTCTTTTACATTCTGAATTATCTGGCAGTGCCAACTGAGCCGAGGAAATATATTTTCCAAGATTAATGAATTAATTAAAAATAAACTTCACTTTTTTGTAGTATTCACGTTGACAGTTAAGAATTATGTAATAAAGATTGCAGTGACCAGTGTAAAATTATTTACACTTATTGGTTTTATCGTGACATTGAACTTGGGACGGCCGTGGTAGCGGAAGTTGAAATGAAATACAAATTAAATTGGTGGTCTTTGACGAAAGCTGGGGTTGCAAGTGCAGACAAATGATACAATATATAATTTGGAAATATTTAATAAATTTTGAGTCTACGTGAAATCCTACGAATGATTATGATGTTGAGGACTGTGACTGTGTTGTTGAACGGATGGATGTGTATAAACAATGTTGAATGTATCTGTGTGCCCGTCCGTCCGTCTGTGTAAATGAATTGACTGATGAAAGTGGTTGTTGATGTTGTACGAGGTAGACGCGCGTTATAGAGCTAGCTGTGAGTTTGTAAATAATTGTAGCGTATAATGTAGAATAGCACGAATACGACTTACTTTGTAAGGGCCATCCGCCCCAATCAAGCAGTGCCGTAACGACGCGATGGGAGGGTGGATTTAGAACGTCCTCACAACGGCACGGCGTTCACTGCCGGGAACGCCGTGCCGTTGTGAGGACGTTCTAAATTGATCATTAAATTGACTGGATCACTAAATAGTGTATTGGTTTACTTTTATACGTATAAAATGATAATAAAATGATAAAAGTCTAGGTGTGACAGTATTTCGACACTCACAGGCGCTATATTTTTCGATTATCACACAGCGTGAATGAAAAATGAATGATGTAATGGGTGCAAAATGATTAACAATAAGATAATGTGGTATATCTCAAAGTTGATTTTTTGGACTGATTTTGACCTTAAGTAGCTCAATCTTTTTGCTCTACAGGCAACAATGGTTGTTGTAACTGATATTAATCTGTGATGTTGGGTACCCCCTCAAAATAAGATCTAGGTACTACCCTGCATGTTATTTTCCGAGCTAATTTCATTCCTTCGAAAGGGCTTTAATTGTCGTTGTCCTTTCCTTTATAAGTGAGCAAGCTTTGAAAACATTGTTAACAAACTCGAGCTTCGAAACTCAAATCGCGGTTATTTTTTGGTGCATTTAGTTAGATTTTGGTGCTGCTATATGTGATGTACGTATTATAAAAAATTTGTAATGATTATTGTCGTTAAAACTCCAATAAATTGAATTAAAGTGTCAAAACATAGATTAACCGTCCTGAATTATTAATTAAACATGCATGCAACTATATATTCAGTTGGAAGACAGATACGATAATGACGTTCAGAGGCTTAAGATAATCTACAAAAAAGCAATCCAGTCTTTGTTCCTCACGGCCGGGGAGCATATTTGCCGAATTTTCATGTAAATTAAGATCTAAAGCTGTCTATGTTGCGATATCCTAGCTAACGTTAAGTGGGGGCTCCGCCCCCACATCCCCGTGGCCTGACCAAATCTGCTAAAAAGAATGAATTCCTACCTCCCCATCTGTACATTCTGTAAATAAGTGGCCGTGGCTAACTTGTTACGCCACTGAAATCAAACAACGCAAGCATAGGGGTACGGGGTCAGCCTAAGTGTGGAAATAGACAATATACAATAGCGAAGGAATTGGGATTGGGAGTCAAAAATGATAAAATTATTATCACGTAATATATGGATGCTCCATAGTCCAGCCGCCAAAGCCTAGAAACGTTTGACTTGGTTGGCAGTATTTGTACATGCACAGAGAGTTACTGTTAATAAACTAGCTAGGGTTAATTTTAACATTGCTTTTGTGTAATATACGGGGTTGATCGGTTGATTCTATTTTTGAGCCACCTATTCACTTTTGCTTTGGAGGTATATCCTCATGCAAAAGTCTTCAAAATATTTTCCGGGAATTTTTTCCCCTTGTTACTGAAGTGAGTAATATTATGGGCAATATGGAACAAGCTTTAAGAATAAACAAATAACTAACATATTTTATTAATAATTACGAAGTAAGACAGTAAGAGGTAACTAGGCCAATGCAGCAATGCATTGAGTCCATATCACTACTTCTAGCCTAGCTAATCGTTCTCTGTTGCCTGTACACAACGAAGTCAATTTACTTTTTACAAAACCAATTAAACTAAATTTTTTAATAATATTATACTTTTTAAAAATGTAGTTGTAGATGATTCGTTATTTATGAGAGGATTCTTCAATTAGTAAAATGAGGGACGGTCTATTACCACAGTTGAAAGACCTGACTTATAAAACCTTGAAATAATATTTTATACATGAATGAAATCAAAAATTTTGTGTAACTTCTCCGTAAGGCGAGATAATTTTTATGGTACGGTACGGCGTACGGTACAATAGAAGATCAAAATACCCCGGCGGTCAGTATTCTATGTTGTACGCACCCACAAACCAAAAATACAAGGAACCAGACAGGAGACAGGACCGAATAGGTTTTTTCGTGTTCTAGGTCGGTTCGGGTTCGGTACGCCTATTAAAATAGTTCGGGTTCGGTACGCCTATTAAAATAGTTCGGGTTCGGTACGCCTAT